>VMDO01002274.1:9231-28874 GCA_007922755.1 Pedetes capensis
CTCTGTACAACAGGGGAAACACTATTGTCAGTGCTTCTCTGCTGTTCATAGGGTTTTCAATGGCAGATTGATTTTTGGGAGGGGGTTGCCAGGTCCTTCTCCCAAGCCTACAGCTTCTGGTGTTCCCAGGCTGTCTCCCATCCAGGTACTAACCAGGCCCGACCCTGCTTAGCTTCTGAGATCTGACGGGATCGGATGCTACAGGGCTATGGCTGCAGGCATACAAGTACATACATTTTCTTTTTTCTTTTCTTTTTCTGTAGTTGAGAATTGAACCCAGGGCCTTACACATATTTTGCAAGTGCTCTACCACTGAGATGCATCCCCAGCCCACTTAATATTTTTATTTGAGGAAGGGTTTTGCTAACTTATGCAGGCTGCTCTAGCCTCAACTTGTGATCCTCCTACCTCAGCTTCCCAAGTCGCTGAGATGAGAGGTGTGTACCACTGCTCCTAGCCATTTACATTATTTTTTTTTTTATGGGAATAAAGTACTCAGGACTTGAACTGATATGCACTCAACCGGCCTTCCAGAATGGATTGTGGTTGAATGTCAAGGTATATAATCAGTCCTCCATATCTGTGGGTCCCATATCAAATATTCAACTAGGTGCAGATTTAAAATATTCCAAGGAACATGTACTGAGCATATACATTTTTCTCTAAGCAGTGCAATAAAAAGCTATTTTCATAGCATTTACTTTGCATTGTGTATTATAAGTATTCTAGAGATAGTTGAAAGTATACAGGAGAGTATGTGTAGGTTTTATGCAAATATTGTGCCATTTTATATAAGGGACTTGATTATCACAGGATTCTGGTATCATTGGAGGGTCCTGGAACCAAGCCCCCATGGATACTGAGGGATGATGGACCATTTGAATTTAAATATCCTATAAGTAGCTGCCAGTGGTCTCCAAAGGTATCAGATCCTAATCCCAGGATCCTATAAAAGTTAAACTTATATGGCACTGACTTTGCAGCTGTGATTAAGTATCTTTGGATGGGAAGAAGTAGGTTATCCAGGTGAAACCTAAATGTTGTCATAAGCATCCTTATAAGAGAGGGGCAGAGGGAGATTTGACACACAGAGGAGAAGGCAATGTGAAGATGGAGCAGAGCTATTTGGCGACATTCCATAAACATATCCAGCCACCAGAATCTGGAAGAAGGAAGAACAAATTCCACCCCTGGAGCTTTCAGAGAGAACATGACCCTGTTGACACCTTAATTTCAGCCTAGTAAAAGTGATTTTGAACTTCTGGTCTCCAGAACTATGAGAAAATAAATTTCAGTTGTTCTAAGCCACCAGTTGTGTGGAAATTTGGTACAGAAGCCACACAAAACTAATATAGTATGTGTTCATTACTTTCTAGTTGCTGTGACAAGATACCTGAGGAAAAACAACTTAAAGGAGGAAATATTTATTTTTGCTCATGGTTTCAGAGGTTTCAGTCCAATGTTCACTGGTTCAATTGCTTTGTACCTAAGATGAGACCAAATATCAAGGTGGCTTGTTGTTGTTGTTAGGTGCCGTCTAGTCGGTGTCCAACTCATAGCAACCCTAAGTACAACAGGGGAAACACTATTGTCAGTGCTTCTCTGCTATTTATAGGGTTCTCCATGGCAGATTGACTTTTGGGAGTGGGTTGCCAAAAGTGGGTTGCCAGGTCCTTCTCCTAAGCCTACCATATCTGGTGTTCCCAGGTGATCTCCCATCCAAGTACTAGCCAGGCCCGACCCTGCTTAGCTTCTGAGAGCTGATGGGATGGGATGCCACAGTGCTATGGCTACAGGCATCAAGGTGGCACAAGCATGTAATAGAAAAGACGGCTTACTTTGTAGCTACCAGGAAGCACAGAGAGCATGAAGAAGAGGCTGAGGACAAAATATACCCTTCAATGGCACACCTCAGCAATCCACTTCCTCTAATCATCTCACTTTCTACAGTTTCCACCACTTTCCAATGATCCATTCAATTATGAATTCATCAATGGATTAATTGACTGATTAGGCCAGAACCCTCATCATCCAAACACTTCTCAGTGATTAAATGCACCAGCTAGAGATGAAGGCTTCAATACGTGAGGCTTTCAGGGAACAATTTATATCCAAACTATAACGTGGTGCTAAAGAAAAACATCATTCTTCTCTAGCAGTATGTGCTGCAGACTAGGCTACATTTTGGTTGTATACAGTCAGTTAAGTGCCCAGTTAATTGCACATTGTACAGTCCCCCCACCACCATGACAGTAATGAGGATTTCACCAGGCACCAGTTTTCTTCAGCCTGGAAACTATCTGATTTGAAAAGGAATCTATCTGATGCTTAGGATTTTTTCATAGTCCTGTGATGCCATGCTAGTTGCTAGGTGCCCTCGAGTCAGTATCCAACTCATAGCAACCCTGTGTATAACAGGCAAAATACTATTGTCAGTGCTTCTGTGCTGTTCACAGGGTTTTCAATGGCAGATTGATTTTTGGGAGTGGGTTGTCAGGTCCATCTCCCAAACCTACAGCACCTAGTATTCCCATGCGATTTCCCATCCAAGTACTAACCAGGCCTGACCCTGCTTAGCTTCTGAGATCCGATGGGATTGGATGCCACAGGGCTACGGCTGCAGGCTGTGATGCCATAGGGTGAGAGTATTTGCTGACCTGTGGAGAGATCACACTACCAAACAGACTATTACAATCCTTCATTGCCTGCTGTCACCTATCACCTATATATTGATGAATTCCACTTCTACACATATAGCACAGTTCTCTCATTGGAATGCACAACATTCTATCCAATAGTCTCCTAGACTTATTGTATAAGCCACAGAGCATTTTTCTGCCATTTATTGGTTGATTCTTGTCTTGTTAATGATTTCCTTATCTTGCCTAGCCTACCTCTGGTAACACAATTATTTTCACTTCTGAAACTAATTGAGTATATCTTTCTGTGGGATTAATTTTTACTATTGAGCCTTTACTTTCTTCCATTATATCTCCTTTCTTAATTTCCTTTTTATCTAGCTTTTTTCCTATGGTCCTTGATTTTAGTACCATGTTACTTCTGTCCTAAATCCCCTTACTCCTCTGTTTTAGCACACAAATATTGTAAAGTCCCATTTTTGGGTATCTTTTTCTCCATTGTTACCTACCTCTGTAGCTTCAGGATTTTTACTCCTCCCCTACCCCCAACTCCTTGTGCTTCAATCTCACTGATCTTTCAAATGTTGTAGAGAATCAATCCCCCTTCCTACTCAAGACTCCTGCACATTTTGCTGCTGTTATTGTTTTTGGGTGCCGTCGAGTCGTGTCCGACTCATAGCGACCCTCATAGGGTTTTCAATGGCTGACTGTTTCGGGATTGCCTTGGGAGTAGATTGCCAGGTCCTCTCCCATTTTGCAGTGCTGGGAATCGAACTCAGGACCTCAGAGACTGGAGAGCAGCACTCTACCAACTGAGCTAAATTCCAGCCCGTTCATTATTGTATCTATCTCAAATTCAGAATTTGCATTTGTTAGTGTAAATTTTTCAATTAATGTCTTTTTCACAACTAGTAGATAGAAAGCTGCAATAGACCCAAGAGATGTCAGTTTTTATACTGCATTGTATCTCCAGTGCCTGACACAACTGATATATGTGTTGTTGTTAGGAGCCGTTGAGTCAGGTCCAACTCATAGCAACCCTATGTACAGCAGAACGAAACACTCCCTGATTCTGTGCCAGGCACATGATCTTATTTATGTTTAAGCCCACTGTTGTAGACACTGTGTCAATCCATCTGGTGGAGGGTTTTCATTTTGTTGTTGTTGTTGTTGTTGTTGTTGTTGTTGTTGACTTGCCACACTCCCAGACATGATGTCTTTCTCCAGGGATTGATCTCTCCTGACTACATGTCCAAAATATGTAAAACACAGTCTAGCCATCCTTGCTTCCAAGGAGCACTCTGGTTGCACTTCTAGGACAGATTTGTTGGTTCTTTTGGTATATTTAATAATCTCCAGCACCATAATTCAGAAGCATCACTTCTTTTCCTGTCTCCCTTGTTCAATGTCCAGCTTTCACAACTGTATGATGCCACTGAAAATACCATGGCATGAGTAAGGCGAACCTTCGTCTTCAATGTGACATCTTTACTTTTCAATACTCTAAAGACATCTTTTGCCACAACCTTTCCCAAAGCAGTGTGTCTTTTGATTTCTTGACTGCTGCTTCCACGAGTGTTGATTGTAGAACCAAGTAAAGCAAAATTGTGGACAACCTCAATCTTTTCTGCATTTATTGTGAAGTTGCGAACTGACCCAGTTGTAAGGATTTTTGTTTTGTTGATGTTGAGTTGCAATCAAAGGAATGATGATTGGTGTTCTTATTTGGGCTTGGTATTTTTTAAATCTGGGAATGTGTTTTTCTTGCCATGGTTTTTGAAAGATAGTTTTTTAAATGTTTAATCCTTGGTTGACACTAGGGTTTTTTCCCCCTGCAGCACATTTAATGTCATCCTCTTACCCTCTGTCCTCTGTCTTTGCTGAGCAAAGTTAGATGTTAATCTTATTGTGGTTCCTTGTTCATTGTCATTTTTCTCTTGCTATCAAAATTTCTGTCTTTTGAAAAATTTTAAAATCTTTATTAAGGTTTAAGTTACAAATGAAAAGGAGCATGTACTTCTGGGGTGCAACATAATATTTTGAGAAAAAAAAATATATATACACACACACACATACATTGAGCAGTGATTAAATCAAGCTAGCCTACATACCCATTGACTCAAATACTTACATATTTTCATTGTGTATACTCAAGATATGCAATATGATGTGGGAAACCCATAGGAAGTAAAAAGATTACTTTTTGAGGAAATTAACGTATCCACATCTCACGTAATTACCCATTTGTGGCAAGAGCATCTAAAATTTCATTTAGCATGAATGTCATATAGAGTTTTATTACCTATAGAGCTCATGTTGTCCTTTACATTTCTAGCCTCAATCCTACATATCTACTGCTTTGTGTCCTCTGACCCATATCCATGTGTTCCATCACTTCCAAACCATCAGTTTGTTGTCTGTTTCTCTATATATCAATTGTTTATTTTTTAAAATTCCACATTTAAGTGAGATCATACAATACTTTTTCTGTATCTGGCTTATTTCACTTAGAATAATGCCCTTTAGGATTACTTGTGTTATGGCAATGAGGTCTCATTCTTTTTATGGAGATGAATAATATTATAGGTGTGTGTATCACAGTTTCTTCATCAATTCGTACATCAACATAGTCTCATAGGTCTTTAAAATTTAAGTGCCAGCCAAACTTGGTGATGCACACTTGTAATCCCAGCACTCTGGGGGCTGAGACTGGAGGACCATGAGTTCAAGGGCAGCCTAGGCTACATAGTGAGCTCAAGGCCAGCCTAGGCCACATAGAAATATCCTGTCTTAAAAAAAAAACCAAGTGTCAGACGGGCGTGGTGGCACATGCCTGTAATCCCAGGGGCTTGGGAGCTGGAGACAGGAGGATTGCAAGACCACTGGCAGTCTGCATAATTTAGTGAGACCTTGTCTCAAAAAAGTAAAAAAAATGGGCTAGGGGGGGCAACTCAGTGGTACAGCACTTGCAAAGCCTACAAGTGGGAGGCCCTGGGTTCAAACCCCAGTGCCACAAAAAAAAAAAAAAAAAAAAAAAAAAAAAAAAAAAAAAAAAAAAAATCAAGTGTCAAAACTACTATCCTCCTGCCTCAGCTTCTCAAGAATCCAGTTGCCTAGGAAACCGCACCAAGAATTGACAAATGTGATTACATAAAACTAAAAAGGTCTGTATGACAAGGAAACAATAGAGGAAAAGGAGAAACCATAGAATGGGAGAAAAATCTTTGCATTCTACACATCTTACAGAGGATTAATTTCTAGAATATACAAAGAACTCCAGAAATTAAACACCAAAGTAACAATTAATCCAATGAATAAGTGGGCAATGGAACTGAACAGACATTTCTCAAAAGAAGATATAAAAATGTCCAATAAACACATGAAAAAATGCTCGATATCCATAGCTATTAGGGAAATGCAAATCAAAACTACACTGAGAGTCCATCTCTCTCCATGAAAAATGGTTACACTGGAGTGAACTCTTACTGGATCTCACTCCAGTAAGAATGACCAAGGTCAACAAAATAAACAGGAACAAAACAAATATCAACAAATGCTGATGAGGATGTGGAGGAAAAGGAACACTATTCCAATGCTGATGGGATTGTAAATTAGTTCAACCATTATGTATGTCAGTATGGAGATACCTGAGAAAACTAAAAATAGAACTACCGTATGATCTAACTATACTACTTCTAGGAATATATATATATATTCCTATATATCTATCTATCTATATATATATATCTTTATGATATATATAATATATTATATATTATATATTATAATATTATATATAATGATATATATATCCTATCAGGGAAGTATATCATATATATATATATATATATCCATCCATCCATATCCAAAGGAAGGTAAGTCATCATACTACAGGGACACTTGCACTTCCATATTTAGTGCAACACTCTTAACAATTACAAGGGTATAGAATTAACCCAGATGTTCATCAACAGAGGACTGGATCAAAAATTGTGGTATATTTACACTATGGAATATTACTCAGCAGTAAAGAAGAACGATATTACACCATTTGCAACAAAATGGGTAGAACTGGAGAGTATCAAATTAAGTGAAATAACCCAAGCTCAAAAAGAAAAATATTGCATGTTCTTACTCATATGTGGGAGATAAATCTACCTTAAAGGGAAAAATATATAAATATATACATATATACACACATAGGTAAATGTACAACCATACTTATGTAAGAATGGAAAATTCAAGTTGACCCAATATGAGCAGGGCGGGGACTATTGGGGGAAATGGTTGACAGGGAAGGAGAGACAGGGAGGGAGGAACAACAAAAAAAGGGGGCAAACAGGGAGATAATAAATATGAAATACAGGATTCAATTCTATGAAAATATAAAAAAGAAAAAGTCATCATTATAGCATACACTATAATTTCATGTTAATCAAAATTCTTACCATTTTTCCTTTCTTTTTTTCTGTTTATTTTGTTCTGTAAAATGTTTAAGGATATAGGAGCATTAAGAATACTGATTTGATAGTTGCATAAGGAGTATATCAACTGATATATTACTCTGTACCCCATTAACATGTATAAATAAAATACTAATAAAAATGTCTCTTGTGGTTGGATATTCATTTGTTTCTCTAGGGAAGTTTTGGCCATAATTTTATTGAATAGGTTCTCTGTCAGAACCTTTAGTTTATATCTCTGTTCCTTCTTCTACCCCATGAATTCTTAGTTTTAACCTCTTGATCATGTCCATGCATTCTTGAAACTTGTGGTCATGTTCATTTTTTTTTCTTTTCTTGATATCCGAATGTAGTATTGCCTCAACTTGTCTTAAACCACTGATATTCTCTCTTTTGCTTCAACTAGTCTTCTGATGATGCTTTCCACTGTGTTTTTGTTTGATTTATTCAATTTTTTATTCCCAACTTTTTTTCAAAATCTCAATTTCCTTGCTGAATTTCTTATCCATTTTTCTCATTTATATTGCTGACTTTTAAATCCAGATCCTGTATTGATTCCCTTATTTTATTAATCTGCTAATGTATATCCTCTTTAAAGTCATTGATCATTTTTAAAACTAGTCTTTTGTATTTATTGTATATTTTAATCATTTTAGTATCTTGAAATTCAATTAGTAATGTATTATGATCTTTTGGAGGAGTCAGATTGCTTTGCATTGTGTTTCTTGTGTTTCTGTATGTGATTTTGCATATCTCTTCCAGTTTTATTTCAGAGTCTTTTCTAGTGGGTAACTTTATCTCAAGGGCTCAATCCTCAGTACTCCTCAGGGAGGGGAAAACAAATGTCTATAACAGCAATACAGTAAACTGAATCAGATATTAAAATACAATTAAAATAAATTTAAATCAATGACTACACTACCAATTACCATAGAAAAGAAAATGTAGACTTTGAAGTTAAAAATTGATTAAAGTAAAAGGACAAATAATGAATGAAATAATAGAAAGGGGCATAGAAATTGGAAGAGGAAAAGGGAAACAAGTTTAAGCAAAAGAAAAAGAAGAAGACCTTCAGCTTTCAGCCTTCTTTGGCAATTATTCTGCTAAAAAAAAAAAAAAAAGGCTTTATCTAAACATTTGCTCACCTCCCAAGCCACTGGGAACCTATTCTGAATATTTAATGTGAATGGAATTATATAATTTACAACCTTCTTGTGTCTACTTTCTTTTACTTAGCATTATGTTTGTTGAAGTCCATCATGTTGTAACATGAATCAATGCTTCATTCCTATAGTTTTTTTAGTTTGATGACAATTGTATATGTTTTTGTTTTAAAACATGTTTTGAAATATGTATGCACTGTGGAATGGATAAACCCAGCCAATTAAAATATAGATTACCTCACTTAATTTGTGTAGTGAGAACACTTAAAATCTACTGTCAGCAATTTTAAGGTTTATTAGACATTATTACTGTAGTCACCATTTTGTACAATGAATCTCTTAAACGTATTCCTTCTAACTGAAATTTTGTATCTTTAGACTATCATCCATCTCCTCACCTCACCCCTTCTCCAGCCCTTACTACCATTATGTGTTCTGCATCAAATTTATTTTTTCTTTTTATATTCCATGTATAAGTGAGATCATGAAATACTTGTCTTTCATGCATAGCTTGTTTCATTTAACAGAATATCCTGCAGATTCATCCATATTACAACAAATGACAGGATTTCCTTTTTTAAGTCTGAATAGTGTTTTATGGTGATCATATACCATATATTTAATTCATTCATCCATTGATTTACATATAGCTTGCTTCCATATCTTGGGTATTGTGAATAATGCTGCAATGAACATAGAAGTGCAGATCTCCCTTCTACACACTGATTTCATTTTCTTTGGATATATATTCAGTAAAAGGATACTGGGTCATATGGCAATTCTACTTTTACTTTATTTTGGCATCTCTGTAGTATCTTCCATGACTGTATTAATTTACATTCCCATCAACAGTGTATCAGAGTTCCCTTTCCTCAACATCCTTGTCAATACATGTTATCCTTCATCTTTCTGATAATAGCCTTTCTAACAGGAGTGAAGTGATATCTCATGGTTTTAATTTGCATTTCTCTGATGATCAGAGATGTCAAGGAATTTTCATATACCTTTTGGTCATTTGTCTGTATCTTTTGAGAAAAGTCTATCTAGGTCTTTTGGTAAATCAGGTTTTTTTCCTTCCTATTACATTGTTTGGGCTGGGATTTAACTCATCTTGTAGAGCGCCACTCCACAGTCTCTGAGGTCCCAGGTTTGATTCCCAGCACTGCAAAAATGGGAGAAGGACATAGCAACCCACTCTCAAGACAATCCCAAAAAACAATCAGCCATTGGAAACCCTATGAGGGTCATTGTAAGTTGCACACAACATGATGGCACCTAACAACAACAACGTTACATTGTTTGGGTTCCTCATATATTTTGAATATTGGTCTTTTTCAGATACAAAGTTTCAAAATATTCTCTTCCATTCCATAGGTTTCCTCTTCACTCTTGAGTATTTGCTGTATAGAATCGTTTTAGTGTTCTTTGATCCAATTTTTCTGTTTTTGCTTTGGTTGCCTGTGCTTTTGGGGTCATATCCAAAATAATTAGTGCCTATACCAATGTTATGGAGGTTTCCCACTGTGTTTTCTTCTAGTAGTTTTACAATTCCAGATCTTATATTTAAGTCTTTAATCCACTTTTACTTTAATATATGGAATAAGATAAGGGTTCAGTTGCATTCATCTGCATGCGGATATCCAGTTTACCATCACTAGTCATTGAAAAGATTGTTTCTCCATTGTGTATTCTTTGCTTCTTTGTTGAAAATCTACATCAATAACTGTATGCATTTATTTCTACTCTTTTCTGTTCCACTGGTCTATGTGTCTGTTTTTACAGTGGATATCATGCTATTTTGACTACTATAGATTTATAGTAGATTTTGACATCCAGTACTGTGATATCACCAATTCTGCTCTATTTGCTTAAGAATACTTCGGCTATTCAGGGTCTTTTATCGTTCCATGCAAATTTTAGAATTTTTCTTTATTTCTGTGAAATGATATTGGAGATTTTTTTCAGTAGTGGAGATTTATCCCAGGGCCTCATGTGTGCTAAGCAAGTACTCTACCACTGAGCTGCACCCCTGGTTCCCTTTTTTATTTTTTATTTTGAAACAGCATCTTGCTAAATCACACAGGCTACCTATGGCCTCAAACTTGTGATCCTCTTGCCTTAGGCTCCCAAGTAGCCAGGATTACAAGCATATGCCATGGCCTCTGACTGGCATTGGAATTTTCACAGAGATTATATTGAATCTGTAGATTGGTTTAGGTAGTATGGAAATTTTCACAGTATTCTTTCAATCCATAACCATAGCATGTTATTCCATTAATTTATTTATTTAATATTGGGATTTGGAAACTTTTGAACACAGCAAGGGATATATCCATAGCATGCTAGGCAAGTGCTCTGCCACTGAGCCACACACCCAGCCCCTTTTAAATTCTTTATTTTGAGACAGAGTCTCATGAATTTGTGCAGGCTGCCTCTGGCCTCAAACTTGGGAATCTCCTTCCTCAGCCTCCCAAGTTGATGGGATTATGGGCATGCACCACAATGCCTGATCCATCTGATTTATTTGTCTTTAATTTCTTCCATCAATGTTTTACAGTTTTCAGTGTACAGATCTTTTACCTTCTTAACTTTATTTCTAAAAGTTCTTTTGTAACTGTTGTGAATAGGACTTTTTTCCTGATTTCTTTTTCAGATAACTCCTTATTAGTGTATAGAAGCACAACTGACTTTTGTATGTTGATTTTGTACCCTGAAAGTTAACTGAATTTACTCATTAGTTTTAACAGTTTTTAGTGGAGCTTTTAGGATTTTGTATGTGTTAGGTCATATCATCTGAAGGGACAATTTAACGTCCTTCTTTATAATTAGAATGTATTTGATTTCTTTGTCTTGCCTAATTGCTCTACCTAAGACATCCAGTGCCTACAGCCTTACCACGGTGGTGTCCAATCCCTTCAGATCTCAAAGCTAAGCAGGGTCAGGCCTAGCTAGTACTTGGATGGGAAACCACCTGGGAATACCAGGTGCTGTAGGTTGGGAGAAGTACCTGGCAACCCACTCCCAAGAAACATTCGGCTATTGAAAACCCTATGAATAGCAGAAAAGCACTAACAGTAGTGTTTCACCTGTTGTACATAGGGTCGTTATGAGTTGGACACCTAGTCAAGGGCACCTAACAACAACAAGCCATCTAGTACTATGTTGAATAGAGGTGCCATAATGGGCATTCTGGGGCTGGGATTTAGCTCAGTTGGTAGAGTACTGCTCTGCAGTCTCTGAGGTCCCAAGTTCAATTTCCAGTACCACAAAAATGGGAGGAGGATGTGGCCATCCATTCCCATGGCAATCCTGAAACAATCAGCCATTGAAAACCCTATGAGGGTCGCTATGAGTTGGACACTACTCATCAGCACCTAACAACAACAATAATGGGCATTCTTGTCTTGTTGCTGATCTTGGAGGGAGATTTTTCAGCTTTTCACTGTTGAGTAGAATGTTAATGTGGGCTTGTCATGTATGGCCTTTGTAGTGTTGAGGTACATTCCTTCTACATCTGATTTGTTGAGAGATTTATTTTTAATCATAAAAGGTTGTTGAATTTTGTCAGATGCTTTTTCTGCATCTATCTAGATGATCTTATGTTTTTTATCCTTCATTCTGTTAATGTGATATAATACATTTATCTTTAGACCGACACAGTATGACTTGTGTACATTGAACCATCCTTATATCCCAGCGATAAATCTTACTTGTTCATGATGAATGATCTTTTCAGTGCACTATTGGATTTGGCTTGTTAGTAATTGTTGAGGATTTTTACATCTATGTTTATCGAGAGTATTGATTTTTTATTTTCTTTCCTTGTAATGTCCTTTTTGGGGGGTTGGTATCAGGATAATGCTGGCCCAATAAAATGAATTTGAAATGTCCATGTCAATTTTTTTAAAAGAGTTCGGGAAGGATTGATATAGTTCTTCCTTAAATGTTTGGTAGAATTTAGCAGTGAAGCCATTGGGTCCTGGCATTTTCTTTGATAAGAAACATTTTATAACTGATGCAATTTCTTCACTCATTATTGGCCTGTCCACTTCTTGTAGGCTATCCTATTTATTGGCATATAATTATCCATAGTTGTCTTTTATAATACTTTCTATTTCTGTGGTATCAATTATAATGTGTCCTTTTTAATTTTTGACTTTAATTGCATATTTTTCTTTCTTAGTCTAACTAAATGTTTATTGATTTTATCTTTTCAAAAACCAGTTCTTAGGCCAGGTGTGGTGGCACCAGCCTGTAATGCCAGCACTTGAGAGACTGAAATAGGAGGATTGAGAGTTTGAGGCCACCTTTGTTTACATAGCAAGACTTTGTCTCAAAAAACAAAAAACCCCACAACTCTTAGTTTCCTACATTTCTATTATTTTTATTAATATGAAATTATTTTATTAAATATGTTTAATTAATTTTTAAATTTTTATTACATCCTCCTAACTTTGGTCTTAGTTTTTTCTTTTACTAGTTTCTTGAGATACAATGTTAGGTTGTTTATTTGAGGTCTTTCTTCTTTTTTAATGTAGGCATATATTGCTACAAAATTCTCTCCTGGTACTCTTTTTGCTGTATACTGTAAGTTTTGGAATGTTATGTATCCATTTTCATTTGTCTCAAGATATTTTTGAATTTCACTTTTAATTTCTTCTTTGCCCCATTGGTTGCACAAGTTAGAAAATCAGTTTGATATGATTTCAAACTTCTTAAACTTGTTACTTCTTGTTTTGTGACATAATATGATCTGTCCTGGTGAATGTTCTATGAGCACTTAAGAAAAATATATGTATTTTGGCACTGTTGGGCATAATGTTCTATGTATATCTTTTAGGTCCATTTATTCTAAAATGTAGTCCAAATCCAATGTTTACACATTGATTTTCTATGTGGCTTGTCCATTATTCAAAGTGGTCTATGTATGTTCTCTAATATTATTATATTGCAGTCTCTTTCTTCAGACATACAGATATTTGTTGTTGTTCTGAGATAGAAGTCTTGCTATGTTGTCCAGGCTCATACTCATGATTCTCCAACTTCAGCCTCCCAATCAGATGGGATTACAAGGGTGTACCACCACATGTGGCTTTTAATATTTGCCTTATATTTAGGTACTTGGATATTAAATGTATATATAAATTCTCCTCAACTTATGGTGGGATTACATCCTGATAAACTCATCATAAATTGAAAAGTACATTTAATATTACATACCTAAATTACCTAAATTACTAAAGTACTAAATTAAAGTACATTTAATATTACATACCTAACCTACCCCAAACCTACCCAAGCTTAGTAATATAATACATTGTACAGAATAGCCTGCACCCTTATCATGTCAGACTGAGAGATGTAGCTCACTTTTCTGCCTAGCATCATGAAAGAATATTGTATATTACTTGCCTAGGAAAAGGCCAAGATTCAAAGTTTCTATTGAATAGAAGATGTAATACAAAAATACAATGAATGTTTAAATTTTAAAAATGTATTACAGTAAAAGACACATTGCCATTAATCCCTCTCAAAATACTCACCCTGGTGTCAGACACACTTATCCCAACAGTCTTGCCTGACAGTCCTCTTTTGTGAGTATCTTTAGTTGCTCTGTTGTGGCTGCCTTCAAAACATTTACTTTTCATGGTCATTTAGGCTTTTAGGAAGACCCAAAAGACTCAGGGTGCCAGATCCGGTGAATTAGGTGGATGAGGAGACACTGTAATGTTTATTTGACAGAAATTGCCATGCTAAAAGTATTATTCATGATCCATGATTTAGATCCACTTTAAAACACACCTTCTGTCAACTGTACCTCGTACCTGGTTGATTACACCAAACAAGTTGAAACTGGTAACACACTGTTACTAAGGTTCCGTATGCCCTTTGCCACTTCCCATATTAAAGATCCCTGCCTTTCCATTGGATGGCACTCAGCAGCACCATTCACTTTTTTTTCTAAATCATACCTCATATGCATCACTTTCAAACCATCATAAAGTTTAAAATTTATAAATCAAACTATCATATGTTGAGGATTGTCTGTATTTAGAATTGTTTGATCCTCTTGAACTTGTTACTATATAATGACCTTGTTTCTTTTTTTAACAATTTTCATTTAGTGTCCATTTTGTCTGAGATTATATATAATATATAATATACATGTATATATATTGTATACATGTGTATACATGTATATATAATATACATTACATGTATACATGTGTATATAGAACATATATACATGTATATATGTTATATATAGAAAGAGTTATATATATGTGTTCTATATACATATATATATATATACATACATACACACATATATCTATCTTCCTGCTATTTTGATTTTCATTTGCACATAATGTCTTTTTCCATCCCTTCCCTTTTCTTTTTCTTTTTTGTTTTGTTTTGGTACTGAGAGATTGAACCCAGGGTGTCTCACATACTTTGTAAGTACTCTGCCACTAAGCTGTGCCCTGCTCTGCTCTGCTCTTTTCTTTTCTTCTTTCTTTCTTACTTTCCTTTCTCCCTTCCTTCCCTTCCTTCCCTTCCTTCCCTTCCCTCTCTCCCTCCCTCCCTCCCTCCCTCCGTCCCTCTCTCTCTCTCTCTCTCTCTCTCTCTTTCTTTCTTTCTTTCTTTCTTAGACAGAGTCTCACTCAGTTACCCAAATTGCCTCTGACCTCAAACTTGAGATCCTCCTGCCTCAGCTACCAGAGTTGCTGGAATTATAGGTGTGCACCATGGATCCAGCTCATTTGTTCACTTTAAATCTATATGTTTCCATAGAGGAAAATGAGTCTCATGTATGGAACATATAGTTAGATCTTGTTTTCTTTTAACCTATTAACACACAGTGTCCTTTTTATAGGATAGTAACTCATAAGGAAATGTTCATGACACTGTAGTTTCCATTAGACTATACATAAGAGCAAGCAATTGGCCAGATATCACTGAGCTTAGAGTATGATAACATGCTCATGTGTAAGAGTCTGATATAAATTCTGAGAAATAACAATTGGTGAATCCCAGGTTATTGTGGTTGTTAGATGCTGTCAAATTGGATCTGACTCATATCAACCATATGTATAACAGGACAAAACTCTCCTAGGCACTGTGCCAGGTCCAGCATTATGCCATTGCCTCTCTGGTATTTTCAATGGCTGATTGTTTTGGGAAGTGGGATGCCAGATCCTTCTTCCATTTTTACAGTGTTAGGAATTCAACCTAGGTCCTCAGAGCACACACAGAGCAAGCACTTTACAACTGAACTAAACCCTAACCCATTACTTTACCATAAATAGGATGCTGCACATTAACAGGTTAGGCTATTCATCCATTCTCTGTCTCTCAGTTGGAGAATTTAGTCTGTTTTTCTTCTATTGTTTTCTCCCTTTGAGGATGGATGCTTTGTTTTAGTGGTATGCTTTGATTCCTTACTCTTTGTCTTTTGAGCATCTACTGTAGGTTTTGCATTTGTGATTAGGCTTACATAAAATATCACATTCATTTAAAATGATAACAAATTTGGTTGCATTAAAAAAAACTATAATTGGCAGGTACAATGGCTCACTCCTATAATCCCAGCAACTTGGGAGGTAGAGGCAGGAGGATTGCTAGTTCGAGGCCAGAGGAAACATCCATAATATAGAACCTGTATCAAAATAAAATGTGAAAAATGGGCTGGGGTGCAATTCAGTGGTAAAGCACCTACAAAAGCATGTTCATGTCCCTGGTCCAAATCCATAGTACAGAAACAACAACAGCTCTATAGTTTTACCATGCACCCATACACATTTTCCAGACTTCTTTATTTCCTTATGTGAATTCGAGTTACTGTCTGTTTAATGCCCTTTTCTTTCTGCCTGAAGAATTCCTTTGGCAGTCAGGTCTACTAGCAGCAAACATCCTTAGCTTTTGTTAATCTGAGAATATCTTAATTTATTCTCCATTTTTAAAGAATAGTTGCGCTGAGTACAGGATTTTTCACTGAGAGATTTTTTTTTTATTTCAGCACTTTAAACATGTCATTCCACTGCCTTCTGATTTAAATGGTTTCTGATGAAAATTGGCTGTTAATCTTATTGACGATAACTTGTACATGTTGGGTTATTTGTCTCTTCCTACTTTCAAGTTCTGTCTTTGTCTTTTGGCAGTTTGATTATAATGCATCTTGGTGTGGCTTTCTGTGGGTTTACCTTTCTTGGAATTCATTGAGTTTCTTAGATATGTAGATTAAACTTTCATCAGATTTTGGGAGTATTTGCCTATTATTTATTCAAATATTTCTTCTGACATCTCTTTCCTGTTATCCCATAATGCATATGTTGGTACATTTGTTTGTCCCATATATCCTCTGCCTGCAGCTGTAGCCCTGTAGCATCCGATTCTGTCAGATCTCGGAAACTAAGCAGGGTTGGGCCTGGTTAGCACTTGGATGGGGGACTGCCTGGGAACACCAGGTGTTGTAGGCCTGGGAGAAAGACCCAGCAACCCACTCCCAAAAATCAATCCACTATTGAAAACCCTATGAACAGCAGAGAAGCACTGACAATAGTGTTTCGCCTGTTGTAAGCAGGGTCGCTATGAGTCGGATACTGACTCAATGGCACCTAACAACAACAACAACAACAACAACAACAATAACAACAACAACAACAACAACATATCCTTTAGGCTCTGTTCACTTTATTCATTCCTTTTTCTTTCTGTTCCTCAAGTTGAATAATTTCAAATGCCCTATCTTTAAGTTCTCTGATTCTTCTCCCTTATTTAATCTGTTACTAAACACTTTGATTTTGTTAGAACTTTGGAGGTGGAAGCAGGAGGATCATGAGTTTGAGGCTAACTGGGGCTATAAAATGAATTTAAGGCCAGCCTGGGCTACAAAGAAAGACCCTGTCTAAAACAAGCAATGAAAAAAAAAAGACACCTTGAGAGAATTTTTCGTTTCAGTTACACTTTCTAATGTTGAATTTCTATTATGTTTCATTTATAATTTCTGTTTCTTTATTGATATCCTCACTTTTGTTTATTCATCATTTTCCTGGCTTCCTTTAGTTCTTTGTCCATGATTCTCTTTACCTTTTTGAGCATATTTAGGAAAGTAGTCTTAGAATATCTGCCTAGTAAGTTCAAAATCTTGGCTTCCTCAGGGGCATTTTCTAATTTTTGCCTGTGAGCGAGCCATATTTCATGTTTCTTTGTATACTTTATAATTTTTTTGCTGGAATCTTGCTATTTTAAATATTATAATGTGTTACCTCTGGAAATCAGTTCTCCTTCAGGGGTTGCTGTTGTTGACTAGTAAGTGATTAAATCACCCATTTGTTTAGTGGCATATCCAAACTATTTTTGCAAAGACTATATTCCTTTTTTTTGTAATCATTTTGTGTTCTATTTCATTATCTCAGTGGTCTGACAGAAATTTCCTTAAACACCAAAGTTTTTCTGTGTTTTTCCTTACCTCTCATTAAGCAGTCCAATTTGCTTCAAGTTTTGGGTTATTTTCTAGAGTTCTGAAATAGTTGATCTGTCAGGTTTTAACAGTTTAAGTTCATATCAGTGGAGGGACAAATTCTTTAAGCATTTTACTCAACTACTTTCTCTGATTTACCTTCTGCCTTCCTTTTGATATATAATTTCTTTGATATTAACCTTGGTTTTATTTTTGTTTATCTTTTAAATTACTATTTTTTTCCTGGGAATTGGAGAATGAGAAGAAGTTAATGATATACAACAAAATATCATGCATTTTTCTTTTAATACTTGGGATTTCTTACCTTAACAATCTGTTAATGCAGTGTTTCAGCCATGTATATATCTCACCATCTTACAGTTGAATTGCTTAAATTGTAAATAAATTCTTTTTCTTACATAAGATAAAGCCAAATAGTAACAATATCATTTTATTATGTATTACCATCAATAATGCTATGTTGAAAAATCATATCGATATTTAATTATCTTTTCTATCTGCTTCCTCTGCTCTGTTTTTATTTCAGATTAGCCCAACAAGTGAAAATGAACATTTCCCGTATGTTCCAGGTAAGTTGTTATTTGTATATAAATTATTATAATTTTCAAATATTCAATGAAATTTGGAGCATTAACTCATATAATTACTATCAGCACTTTCCTCTTCCAATTGCTCAAGAAATTGCAACAAGAATAGATAAATGGGATTACATGAAATTAAAAAGCTTCTGTGAGCCGGGTGCAGTGGTGCACACCTGTAATCCCAGTGGCTCAGGAGGAGGAGGCAGGAGGATCACAAGGTCGACCAGAGGCAGTCTGTATAACTTAGTGAGACTCTGTCTCAAAAAGTGAAAAAAAAAAAAAAAAGAGCTGGGGGTGCAGCTCAGTGTGGTCCAGCACTTGTAAAGCTTGCAAGCGCAAGGCCCTGGGTTCAACCCCCAGTACGGGAAAAAAAAATCTTCTGTACAGCAAAGGAAACAATCAACAAAGTCAAGGAAATCCCCACTGAATGAGAAAAAAATCTTTGCATCCTATACATTGGACAGAGGACTAATTTCCAGAATTTATAAAGAACTCAAGAAAACAATACCCAAGAAAACAAATAACCCAATACACAAATGGGCAAAGGAACTGAACAGACAAATGAAGAGTCTTGTAAAGCCATGAAACACATGAAAAAATGCTCAATATCCCTAGCCATTAGGGAAATGCAAATCAAAATAACCCTGAGATTCCACCTTACTCCAGTAAGAACAGCCAAGATCTATAAAACAAATAACAACAAATGCTGCGAATCTGTGGAGAAAAGGGAACCCTCTTACACTGTTGGTGGAACTGTAAGTTGGTCCAACCACTTTGAAAATCAATATGGAGGTACCTTAGAAAACTAAAAATAGATCTACCATATGACCCAGCTATATCACTACTGGGAATATACCCAAAAGGGGATGAGTCATCATACCACAGAGACACCTGCATCTCCATGTTCAATGCAGCAGTTTTCACAATAGCAAGGATATGGAATCAACCAAAGTGCCCATTAACAGAAGAATGGATAAAAAATTTGTGGTACATATACACAATGGAATACTACTCAGCAATAAAAAAATGAAATAATGTCATTTGCAGCAAAATGAGTGTAATTGGAGAAAATTATTTGAAGTGAACAAACACAAGCCCCCAAAGAGAAATACCACATGTTCTCACTCATATGTGGTTGCTGAATCAAATTTAAAAGAAGAAAAAAATCCTGTATAGAAACTGGAACATAATAAAAAGCTAATGTCAACTTAGTGGAGAAGGGACAATTTAGAGACTGGAAAGAAGGTGGGAGGGATCTAGCAAAAAGGAACCAATGAGGGGAGAAGACAGGAAGGGGAAGAGGGACAAGGAAGAGC
>VMDO01002274.1:28974-173630 GCA_007922755.1 Pedetes capensis
GGGGGGGGGGGGGAAGAGGTGCACAAGAGGGTAAGGGGGAACTTATGTGTGCAATGTACAAAGAAATGCATATATGGAAATGTCACAATGAAATGCATGTCAGAATGAAACACATTAAGATGTACATTAAAATTTTCCAATAAAAACTTTTAAAAAAGACTTGCCTCCAAAAGGAAAATTGCACTTTATTATTGGCATGAAAACTTACAGCATTACAGTATGAATGGGAAATCAAGCAAAACCCAATACAGATGGCCTTAAAATCTGGAAACCTAAATAATTTTTATTTTACATGTATTATAATATTAGTAAATCATTTATTACATTTATCTCTGTTTCCAAACCTTTTGTCTACCCAGGAGATCTATCTAATTAGAAGGTTTTGCTAGCTCAAGAAGTTGTTCAGTGATATCATTATGAAGACACATTCGACATGTTGTTGTTGTTGTTAGGTGCTGTCGAGCCAGTATCCGACTCATAGAGACCCTCATAGGGTTTTCAATGGCTGACTGTTTCGGGATTTACTTGAGAGTGGATTGCCAGGTCCTTCTTCCATTTTTGCGGTGCTGGGAATTGAACTCGGGACCTCAGAGACTGCAGCGCAGCACTTTACCAACTGAGCTAAATCCCAGCCCCTTCAACATATTAGTAAACCCCAAAGGTGATAATTGGATCAGAGTTTCAGAAGCCCTCTTCTGTAATATGTTGGGAAATGTGAGGCTCCCAAGGAATCAAGGTAGCCAGGCCAATGCATGTAAAGTGACCCTTGGGCATCTTGAGACAGCAGCATTTTACCAACTAGTACAGACAATTGAAATAGTCATAGTTATGTACCGACTGCATATCCATAAAACTGAAATAATCTAATTAAAATGAAAAAATAAGCAGATATCTCTAACACTTGCTGTAGATGAAAGATGTATAAGAAATTATATTTCTTTATAACATATAAGCATTCTTAGATTGTAGAAAGTACTCTCCAATTAAGGACTTACGGGGAAAGAATCAGATCAAAGTATTAATAAGTATGGTTTAGAATAAAAGTATCGAATGGAAAATTTGGCTTAACTTGAATAGTAGGGTATAATACAATGAAGCCCTTTTTTTTCAGTACTGGAAATAGAACCTAGGGTCCTGTGCATTCTGGGGAAGCCTCCTACCACTGGGCTACATGCCCAGCCCAAAATGAGGGATTTTAAAGTGATTATAATTTAATATTTTAGCCATATATGTATTCATATATCTGTTCCATGCAGGAAGTTATTCTGGAACATAAGATGTCAGTTTTAGAACTAATTCTTCAAATGACAGGAAATATTAAAGCCATATTTAAATTCCTGTTTACTCGAGAAGAAACAATGACCATTTGGAAAAATATTCAGGATTAATAAGATATTTTGGGAGACTAGGATACTTGGTTACCTATAACATGACACTGCTACAGTTTGAATGTGTCTCTCATGAATATATGTTGGAATTGTAATCCTCAGTGCAGTAGTGTGAGGAAGTAGAGCCTGAAGAAAGGTGATTATACCATGGTGGTGGAATTAATGGATTTTTGTCATTATGGGAGTTGGTTTGTTATCATGGGAGTCTGTTTGCTATAAAATGAGGAGTTTGATTCTCTTTTCCCTCACCCCTCCTCTCTTGCCCTTCTGCTATGGGATGATTCAGCAAGAAGGTCCCTTATCTTAGACTTTTCAGCCTCCAGAACTGTAAGAAATACATTTCTGTTCCTTATAAATTACCCAATCTTGCATACCCTGTCATAGTAGTACAAAATGGACTAAAACAGATAACTAGTACTGAGGAATGGGGCTTTTACTATAACAAATACCTGAAAATGTGGAAGAAGTTTTGAAGCTGGTTAATGGGTAAAAGTGGAAGAATTTGGAGGGGCAGGCTATCAAAGCCTTGTTGTTGTTGTTAGGTGCCATCGAGTCAGTGTCCAACTCATGGCAACCCTATGTGCAACACGCAAAACACTATTGTCAGTGCTTTTCTGCTATTCATAGGGTTTTCAGTGGCAGATTGATTTTTGGGAGTGGGTTGCCGGGTCCTCCTCCCAAGCCTACAGTACCCCAGCGGTCTCCCATCCAGGTACTAACCAGGCCTGACCCTGCTTAGCTTCGGAGATCTGACAGGATCAGAAGCCACAGTGCTACGGCTGTAGGCGCTTCAAATCCTAGGTTGACATAAACAGTCCAGTGGGGACAGTTCTTGCAAGGGCTCAAAAAAGATAAAAGCTGTAGGGAAAATCTGAAATTTCGTAGAGATTACTTAAATGGCTGTGCTTAGAATATTAGTTGTTGTTAGGTGCCATCAAATCAGGTCTAACTCGTAGCAACCCTCATAGGGTTTTCAGTGGCTGATTGTTTTGGGATTGCTTCAGGAGTGGATTGTCACGTCCTTCTCCCGTTTTTGCGGTGCTTGGGATCAAACCTAGGGCCACAGAGAATGTAGAGCAGCCCTCTACCAACTGAACTAAACCCCAGCCCAAATATTAGTAGAAATATTAATTGTAAACCCAATTCTAAAGAGTTTCAGATGGAAACAGGGATCAAGGTATTGGAAACAAGAGGAAAAAGTCATCTTTGTTATAAAGAAGCAAAGAAGTTGACTGAATTGTGTGCCAGCCCAAAGGATTTACAGAAAGCTGATAAGAGGTGTTAAGTAGGATATCTGACAGAAGAAATTTCTAAGCAAAATGGTGAAGGAGATGGATGGCTTCTTTTAACTGCATATAGTAAAATGTTAGAGGAGAGAAACTATTTTAAGAGAAATTTTTAATAAAAAGGGAAGCAGTATGGAAAGATCTGGAAAATTCACAGCCTGCTCATGAAAAGCATGAAGTCATGTTTAGGAGAGCAAACCAAGGGTACAGCCAAGCAATCCTCTGCTAAAGAGATGAGTATGAATAGAAGGCTGCCAGGTGTTATTTATCAAAACAGTAGGGCCATGCCTCCAAAGGCATTTCAGAGATCTTCAAGGCAAGCTAGGACCTTGACAGCAAAGTTTCCAGAGAGGCATTCACAGGACCTCAGCATTTACTGCCCTATGCCACCACAAGTGTTTGCTCCCAGCATTCTAGCACAGTGCTCTTTAGCCACTCCAGCCATGGGTTAAAATGGCTTGAGTGCAGCTCATCACTGCACCAGAGGGCAAAAGTCATAGGCCCTAGTGGCAGCCATGTACTGCTAATTTTGCAAGTGCACAAGGTTTGCAAGTTGTAGAGGCATGGTGGTCGTTGCTTTTGTTAGGTGCCGACCAGTCGAGTCCAACTCATAGCGACCCTATGTACAGCAGATCGAAACACTTGCTGATTCTGTGCCAGGAAAATGATCTTATTTATGTTTAAGCCCATTGTTGCAGACACTGTGTCAATCCATCTGGTGGAGGGTTTTCCTCTTTTGCGTTGACCTGCCACTCTCCCAAACATGATGTCCTTCTCCAGGGATTGTTCTCTCCTGACTACATGTCCAAAATATGTAAGATGCAGTTTGGTCATTCTTGCTTCCAAGGAGCACTCTGGTTGTACTTCTTCTAGGACAGATTTGTTGGTTCTTTTGGCAGTCTGTGGTATATTCAATAGACGTCTCCAGCACCACAATTCAAAAGCATCAATTCTTTTTCTGTCTCCCTTATTCAATGTCCAGCTTTCACAACCATATAATGCGACTGAAAATACCATGGCTTGAGTCAGACACACCTTCATCTTCAGTGTGACATCTTTGCTTTTCAGTACTCTAAAGAAATCTTTTGCCATAGCTTTTCCTAGAGCAATGTGTCTTTTGATTCCTTGACTGCTCCTTCCACGGGTGTTGATTATAGAGCCAAGCAAAGCAAAATCTTGGACAACCTCAGTCTTTTCTCCATTTATTCTGAAGTTGCGTACTGATCCAGTTGTGGATTTTTGTTTTGTTGATGTTTAGTTGCAACCCATATTGAAGGCTATGATCTTTGATCTTCATCAGTAAATGTTTCAAATCTTCTTCACTTTCAGCAGAGTTGTGCCATCTGCATAACGCAGGTTGTTAATGAGTCTACAATCCTGATGCCGCCTTCTTCCTCATAAAGTCCAGCTTCTCAGATTATTTGCTCAGCGTATAAATTGAAGAGATAGGGTGAAAGTATACAGCCCTGATGCACACCTTTCTCAACTTTAAACCAGGCTGTGTTTCCTTGTTCTATTCAAACAACTGCCTCCTGGTTCACGTAGATTTCTCATGAGCACAATTAGGTCCTCTGGTATGGTTACCTCCACCTAAATTTCAGAAGATATCATAGACAGCCTGGGGTCCAGGCAGAAACTTATCATAAGGGCAGAGCCACTGCAGAGAGCCTACACTAGGGCAATGCACAGTGGAACTGTGGTGTAAGCACTGCTGCAGAAACCCTCGAGCTTCCAGCATGCAGTGCCAGTAGGGAAGATCGGCAGGCATGATATTCCCAACTGCAAGAGCTGCTGCATTGACTAAGGCCAGCAATGCTGTGGGGACAGGGCTACTTGAGGCCTTGGGGGCCCAAAACTCACCCCAGAAAGTGGGACATTGAGTCAAGGAAGATTATTATGGAACCTCAAGTTTTGATGTTTTTTCCCTTTTGGGCTGTTACCCCTATCTTCTTGCCTATTTCTCCCTTATAAAATGGAAATGTGTATCATATGCCTGTGCCACCATTGTATCTTTAAGTAAATGACTTGTTTAATTTCACAGGTTTACACCTAGAGGGAAATTTACCTCAGAATGAGTCATGCCTTGAGTCTCACTGATAATGTGATTTAGATGAGACTCTTGGATTTTAGACTTTTGAATTGCTGGACTGAGTTAAGATTTTGGGCCTATTGGGAAGGAACAGATGTATTTTACGTGTGAGAATGCCATGGATTTTGAGGGCCAGGAACAGAATGCTATGGTTTGGATGTGTTTCCCAGAAAACATACTGAGAACTTAATCCCCAAGACAACAGTTTTGGGAAGTGGTACCTAATGGGAGATGGATTATGCCATGTGAGTGGAGTGAATGGCTTAATGCCATTATTGCGAGAGTGGATTTATTATAATAGGGGGAGTTTGGCCCCTTTTTGTCTCTCTCTCTTCCCTTCTGTCTCTCTCTTGCCCTTCTGTCTTCTGCAATGGGATAATGCAGTAAAAAGCCCTTCATCAGATGCTAGCCCTTTGATCTTGGACTTCCTAACCTTCAAAACTGTAAGAAATAAATTTCTGTTCCTTATACCCAGTCTTAGGTATTTTGTTATAGCAACACAAAATAAACTAAGATAGACCTGTAAAACTTTTATTCTAATATATTTTGGATTCTTCTAGCCGTAGAAGAACTTTTGGAATAAATCTGACAATACAAGCTCCTTTTTCTATTATTTTTAACTGTGTATTGGAAAAGGAAAAGTTATTCTATTGAATATGGGGCATAAAGTAGATCCATCCCTTTGACACTATGTGTGTGATCTTAGATCACTACTTGTCTGATATAAGCCTCAATTTTCCCTATTTATTTGTTTATTCATTCATTCATTCATTGTGGTGCTGGGGATCGAACCCAGGGCCTTGTGCATGATAGGCAAGTGCTCTACCTCCAAGCTACATCCCCACAATCTTAATTTCCCCATTTTAAAAATGAAAGAATAAAACTAGATCTAAAAATAATATTTCAATACTTTGTAATTGCCTTATATTGCCTTATCCATTCTTCAGAATTTTGTAAACACTTCACATATGTTAACTTACTTCATCTTCATACAACCCTGTGAGTTTAACACTACTATTCTAGTTTTACAGATGAGGAAACTAAGGCATGGAAAGTCTGAATAATTTGAAAATACTATAAAAGAGATGTTTGAAAGAAGCTTGTGGTCCAGTTTCCTCTGAAGAGTCTTTGAAAACAGTGTCAAAATCTATGGTATATCTAAAACTAAAAGTAAATGCTTGGGGGGTAGATGGGGCACTTTCTTGTCCACCATCACTATCTTGCTCTGGGCAGGCCATTAACTTTTCTCAATTTTTCTTTAAAACAAGATGGGTGATTTCAGAATTGTTAGGTCTCCTATATTCTAGAAGCCTATATTCCTAAATTTATATCTGAACAGAGCCTTTAAAAAACTATTCAAATAAGATTCCCAAATACATATTTAAAATGATTTTGCTCTGCTTTGCATTGTATTTGTTCATGCAGACCAGTCTTATGTAATTAACACAACAAATTTTATACATTATATTACAAATTTACAAAAATATATTTGTGTTGTATAAAATTGAGATAGTGAATTAAAGAGTTTATTTAGTAGTGTTCACATAGCACTCTTGTTGAATTCCTTGAATTATCATCACTTGTGGGCCAATTAGAGGTATGTGGCTGACCCAATTACTTTGAAACATCTTTCGCTGAGACTCTCTGATGCCTGGTGTTTATGCACATATAGTTCAGTTTAGCCCCCTAATTCACTCCCTACTTTATAATTCTCTTAGTGTCTTACATAAGATTCATCTCCAAGATCATGAATTGAATTCTTGAGGAAATACAGAATTATTCATGAACAATATCTAGAATAGGGATTGCCTATGTAGCTTTATGGAGTTGAGTATGTATAACATAAATATGATGGAAGATTACCCAAAATCAGAGGATATGCTAAAATGTAGTAGCTCCAAGAAGTATGGGTAAAAGCCGTGAAGCACAGCTTTGAATAACGTACAAAATATTTAGCAGCCATGAAGAGTTAAGAAGAGCACAATGATGTGATTTTTTTTAAAGTTCATTTTTTGAAGTTATATTAGGAGCCAGAATCAAAAGTAGTACTTAATACAAACATTTATCATAATCTGAACTGAATGACAATTTCTTATGTACATGAAATGAACAGAGCATGATGACATTTAATCAGTCACTTAATGTATACTTTTCAACAACAGTACTGAAAATCATAGAGTTATTAGGTGATATACCCAAGGATGTAATGTGTTCAGGAATCAGAGAAAAAGGAGCAATAATTATGGTAACAGTATCAACAAAACATTCATTTTATGCTTCTTCTATTCCAGACACAGTCCATTTGAGAGGTTCTTCATCCCTTGACAAATGAGGAAAACGAGGCTGAGAGAGGCAACAGTACTTGCCCAAAGTTAAATGATTAGATGACCAAGGTCTTTTGAATGCACTGTTTTCTCCAGAGCTCTGAACTCTCAGCCACTGCATTTTTACAATCACTGTTCAGAGATGTGTGTGTAAAATGCTCTCATCAAATGGCACAAATGCCCACTTATTTATATAATCAATTTTTCATTTTTTTCCAGGTGTATTAATGTTTGATAAGGCCTTAAGACATAAAAATACAAACAAAAAAGGAAAATATGTAAGTAGATTGATATATCCTTTAAAAACTATTGTTAGCATTGTACATTATTTTGAGTTAATACTTGCTGACAGAATTCTGTCATCAAGGAAGCATAATTTTATTATTACAAATTTGTGAAATTATTATAAAATTTTATCATGTGTTTATTTTATAGTTATAAATTTATAAATTAATATAAGGCAGCATAAATTTAACAACTTTAGTGGGCTACTCTGTTTAATTTATTGCTTCTGCCTTACATAAGCAAACTACAGTGACACTAGTAAAGTGCAGATTATGTAAGTGCATCTATTGTGATATGAACACCTTTAAAAAAGCCATTCTCCTCATTTCAATTGCTCATTAGTACTTGGAAGTTAACTATTTTAGATTTCTTTTCTTTTGAAAATTTTTAATTATTTGAAATTTATTTGTCTCCATGCCATGCAAGATTAACAGCAATAAGTATTTCTGAAATAAAATAAGAGTTGTATGGCTCGGGGTAAAGATCAGGCAAGAAAGAAATGTTGAGACAAAAGGTGAAAAGATAAACTTTGATCTACCTCATATTTTGCACTGAGAAGGCAAGAACTATGCTTTTCCTTGCAATTTTTAGTGATGTGATTCTTTAAGACATTAGTAACTCATGTTCATACTCTTTTTGTAGAGAGTAGGATTTGATGAGAATTTCTTGGATCCATGCAATAGGATATAGTCACTGTAAAATCTATAATCTCAAATTAGGATATTATTCATTCTAAGATGCAGTCCAGTTATCCTAATAAGCCATTAAAATGTTCTGGAAATTTTCATATTTGGTGTTTACTTTTTCCAAAATGACTCATACACTTAAAAAGAGCACAAAAATTGTACCTAATCACAGGTCTAAACTTGCATTTAGAATAAAAGAGCATGATTTCTCTGAAGTATCATATTGTTATAGAAGGAGTACAAGATTTCAAGTCAGAAGACTTGGATTCTAGTACTAGAGTTTTCACTTATTAGCTGGAGGTTAAATGGACACAATTCATGACACATTTTTATGGAAATACATACTGTGTAGCAGTGATCATGCTCATTAATATTTAATGAGATTGTACTATATGCTGGACACCATGTTAAGCCTTTTATGAACATTATTTTATTTATAAAGTAGGAATTTTTATTATTTATATTTGCAGATGAGGAAATTGAGGCTTGGTAAGGTTAGGTGACTTGCATAAGGATTTTGAGATTTGATGTAGGAATGCATGTAGTTAACAACCTTCTTCTGCCTGCCTGACCTTGAGACATTAAAAATATTTAGTCATGTATTACTTAATAATGGGGATACACTCTGAGAAATGCATTGTTAAATGATTTTTATGCAAACATTATAAAGTATACTTACAAAAACTAAGATGGTTTTGACATCACTAGATGATATGCTCTTACGAGACTGCTATCATATATGTGGTCCGTTGTTGACTGAAACACTGTGCCACTCATAACCATATTAGCTATACTAGATACAGGTATACTGGATATGTGCACACGGTCTGTTAGGAGCATCCTATGATGAATGTACTTAACAGGGACTTGGAGTACGGGAAAGAGATTGGAGATGGGCAATGAAAAAGCCTTTTTAAACAAAAAGAATGATTCAATGATATAATATATGCAAAATATTTTTCAGTGCCCTCCACATACATATGGATTTTGTTGATTGAATTGAACTAAAGCAGGACCATTCAAGCAATTCACATTGTGGTGGTATCACTGAGCTAGAGAATGGGAGAATTTTTTCCCCTATTTTTCCCATGTACTCATTAAGTTCCATCATTTACATTGAGATTACCCTCTCCTCCTTTATCCCTCTATATTGATTCTCCTGCCTATTCCACCTCCTGAAATCTTCACTTCCCTTTGCTAGTTCCCTCCATCCTTCTTTCTACTCTGTATATTGTCCATTCTTTGCTAAGTTTAATTGTACATTTTTATATATCAACTTATGCATAGTTTTTTTTCCTTTAAGTAAGATTCATGTCCCACATTTGAGTGAGAACATATGATATTTCTCTTTTTGAGCTTGTGTTTTTTCGCTTAAGATGATGTTCTCCAGTTCATACATTTTGCTGCAATGATGTTCTCCAGTTCATACATTTTGCTGCAAATAATATTACCTCATTTTTTTGTTGCTGAATAGTATTCCATTGTGTATATGTACCATAACTTTTTTATCCATTCTTCTGTTGATGGGCACCTTGGTTAGTTTCATATCCTTGCTATCCTGAAGAGCGCTGTATTGAATAATGCAGGTGTCTCTGTAGAGAATTAGAGATTTTATGTCTAATCCACTTCAAAATATTTTGAGAAAGATAAATTTCATCAGAATTATGCAGCTCTAAGGGTCTCCAAGGAGCTGAAAGACTCCAAAGTACAAACCATTTCCTAAATGCCAGTATTGTTGTTGTTGTTAGGTGCCATGGAGTAGTGTCCAACTCATAGCGACCCTCATAGGGTTTTCAATGGCTGATTGTTTCAGGATTGCCTTGGGAATGGATTGCCACATCCTTCTCCCAGTTTTGTGGTTCTGGGAATCAAACTCAGGGCCTCATAGATGGCTCTACAAACTGAGCTAAATCCCAACCCCAAATGCCAGTGTAATAAGGTCTTTAATCATAATTGTGGCTCTTTTTCAGTAAAATGTAAACTGAGTGCTAAGAGTTTGAATGTTCTGTATCCACAGCATCTAGGACAGTGTCTGATGCTTTAGCATTCACTCAATAAATACTTTTGAACAACAATACTTTTTCAACACCTATTGTGTGCCAGGCACTGTTGTTGTTGTTGTTGTTAGGTGCTGTCAAGTCTGACTCGTAATGACCCTACATACAAAAGAATGAAACAAGCCCCAACACTGTGCCATGCACACAATCTTTTTTTATGTTTAAGCTCATTGTTGCAGTCACTGTGTCAATCCATCTAACTGAGGGTCTTCATTTTTTTTTCTGACCCACCACATCCTTCTCCAGGGATTGGTCCCTCCTGACAAATTGTCCAAAATACATAAGGCACTGTCTAGCCATCTTTGCTTCCAAGAATTACTCTGGTTACACTTCTTCTAGAACATGTCTATTGGTTCTTTTGACAGTCCATGGTACAGTCATGGTACATTTGTCTCCAGCACCATAATTCAAAAGCATCAGTTCTTCTCTTGTCTTCCTTATTCATCGTCCAGTTTTCACAAACATCTGATGCAACTGAAAACACCATGGCATGAGTCAGATGCACCTTCATCTTCAATCTGCCATTTTTACCTTCCAATGGTTTAAAGATGTCTTTTGCAACAGATTTTCCCAATGCAATACATCTTTTAATTTCTTGACAGCTGCTTTCATGGGTTTTGATTGTAGAACCAAGTAAAATCTTGGACAACCTCAATCTTTTCTCCACTTATCATGAAGTTGCTTACTGACCCAGTTGTAAGAATTTTTTGTTTTGTTGATGTTGAGTCGCAATCCATACTGAAGGCTATGTTCTTTGATTTTTATGAGTATATGTTTCAAATTCTCTTTAGTTTCAGTGGTCAAAGTTGTGTCTCTGCATAATGCAGGTTGTTGATGAGTCTTCCTCTACTCCTGATGCCATGTTCTTCTTCATAAAGTCCAGCTTCTTGAATTACTTGCTCAGCATAGAGATTGAAGAGGCCCAGTGAAATAATATACCCCTGATGTACACCTTTCTTGACTTTAAACCAGGCAGTGTTTCCTTGTTCTATTTGAATGACTATCTCCTGGTCCATGTACAGATTCTACATGAGTATAATTAAGTGCTCTGGTATTCCCATTCTTCACAATGTTATCCATAATTTGTTGTGATCCATACAGTCAAATGCCTTTTCATAGTCAATAAAACATAAATAGACATCTTTCTGGTATTTGCTCCTTTTGGCCAATATCCATCTGACATCAGCAATGATGTCCCTGGTTCTACGCCCTCTTCTGAACTCAGCCTCTGCCCTCCCTGCTCTGCCACCATTATGGACTGATTCCCTAACTATGAGCTCCCAGTAAACTTCTTCTCCCATGAAGTGGTTTCATTTGGTTATTCTGCTACAGTGACAATAGCTGACTAATAACAGAAACTTGGTACTGGGAGTGAGATCATTGCTGTACAGAAACCTAACTCTAATCATATGGTTCTTTGGCCTTTAGAACTTGTTTGTGGGAAGAGTTTGGAAGAGTTTGGATATGTAATCAAGAAAATCCCTGGAGGGCTTGAGGGGCAGTTGTGGTGAGAATAAGGAAGACTAGAACACTCCCACTAATAGAAATGCAGAAAGGGCTCACAGTGTTTTAGAGGAAAATGAGGACTCTATTGGACATTGGCCTAGAGGCAATCTGTGTTATATTTTAGCAGAGATTTTCTGCATTTTGTTCTTGACCTAAAGATTTGAGTCAGGTTGAATTTAAAGTTATGAACTAATTAACTTGACAGAAGAAATATCATAAGAGAGACAAGATATAAGCAGGGTAGCATGGTTGTTGCTTGCTCCTTTTAGCCAGATTTATGAGGAAAATATGGAGCAAAAGGCACAGGAAAAAGATCTGAAAAATGTGAAGATTAGAGAAGCAAAAAGCTGCAGTTTTTTTAAGGTTACTGGTGACAAGGTTGGTTTGGGCCAAGAGGTGAAACACTATTGTCAGTGCTTCTCTGCTATTCATAGCAGGTTTCCAATGATGGATTGATTTTTAGGAGTGGGTTGCTGGGTCCTTCTCCCAAGCCTATAGCGCCTGATGTTCCAAAGCAGTCTCCCATCCAAGCACTAACCAGGCCTGACCCTGCTTAGCTTCCGAGATCTGACAGGATCGGACACCATAGTACTACAGCTGCAGGAAAATGATTTCTCAGTCTTGGCATACAGAGGCCACCACTGCAGATGTGATTCAAAAGAGTGAAGCTATGTCTTGAGCTAGTAGCAACACTTAGCAATGACTATGTGGTGCTGGAATTCCTGGCAAGCAGGATTCAAGAGGTAAGAAGTTATAGAAGCTGCTACCAAGGTTCCAGAAGATAGGATACAAGGCTAGGCAATGTGTACTAGGATTGAGAGTCCAGCATTGAGCCTATGAAGGGCTGATATGTGAAGCTTTGGGAATAGCATCTAAGCAGCAGTGGTGACCCCAGGGTGTTGGAGATGCCAGCAGCATGAAGTATCTGCTGAGGGAAGCTGCCAGAAAGAAGTGGAGCCAGCTCGGGAGGGACACTTGTGACAAAGCCAGAGGGGTGGAGCCACTTCAACTTGTTTGAGCCCAGGTAATGTGAGATGCCAGATGATGTCATATGTGCCAGATGCCAGATTTAAACCAACAGAGTTTGTTTGTCCAAACTAATATCAGTGTTTCCATGTGCCAATATGTCCTTTCTATGCCCCCATTGCTCTGTTTTAAAATGGGAATGCTAACTCTGTACCATTGTATATTGGGAGTATAAAACCTGTTTTTTCTTCAGGGGCCCACAGCTAAGTTTACCTTCAGTATAATGGAGACTTGGACTTGGACTTTTGAACACAGTTGAAACTGTTAAGATTTGGGGGACTCTTGAAATTGAACTAAATGCATTTTGCATTATGAGGTGACCATGGACCTTTGGGGGTCAGGTGTGGAGTATCATGGTTTGAATATAAATTGTCCCCTAAAGATCATATGCTTTAATGTTTGGCCCCCAGATAGTGGTGTTGTTTGTGAAGGTCATGGAACTCTGGGAGAGGGTCTTAGCTTTGTGGAAGTGCTGTCACTGTGGGGGCAAGCCTTTGAAGGTTTCTACACCTAAACCCAAGGTTTGGGTCTCTCTCTGTTCCTTGTCTGCCATGCTGTGAGCTCATCTGACACAAGTCCCACCATCACTGCTGCTATGCCTTCCCTGCCGCCTTGCCTTCCCTGCCGCCTTTGTGGATTGATTCTCAAACTGTGGGCTCCTAATAACCTGTCTCCCATAAGCTGGTTTCATTTGGCTTTTCTGCTACAGTACAACAGCTAAATAATACATTGATGATCTTTGAGGTCATTCTTCCTTTTTTTTTTTTAAGTATACTGCCTAGCTTCTGTTGAGATGGCTGAAGAGGCCTGTGGTTCACAACTATACTAGCCTCCTTATGTGCTATGTATTGAACCCATCACCTTGTGCATGCTAGGCAAGGGTTCCACCACTCAGCCACACTCCCAGCCCCCTTTTTAAAAATATTTTGAGATAGGGTCCCACTAAGTTGTGTGGGCTGCTTCTGGGCCTTGAACGTACAAACCTCTTGCCTCAGCCTCCCAAGTAGCTGGAATTACAGGGTATGCCACAGAGCCTGGTTAATAGTCTCCTTAGTGGCCAAGATTTCTCATTTTTGCAATATGAACAGGCTGAAAATTTACCAAATCTTTAACAGTTTTGCTTAACAATTCTATCTTGAAGTCAATTTCCCTTCTCTCATGTTTATAATAAGCAGTCAGAATGAGCCAAGCCATGCCTTCAACACCTTGCCTTTGATTTGTGAGGTCTGAGTCCCCATGCCACAAACACCTACCATTATGTCTCCACTCCTAATACTGCAGTATTGGGGGTCAAGTTTTCCACACATGGACTTTGGGGGATACGTTCAAATCATACGAGGCAGTAATCCCATTCAGAAGGGATATGCTCTCATGACTAATCACTTTCACAGGCCTCATTTTCAAATACCATACTAGCAATTAGGTCTTAGCATATGTGGGAGAGGCATAAGTTTTCAGTCAGTAGTACCACCAAAGCAGTATCCCATTCTTTATTGTTGATGATGTGGCCATAGCCTTTACTAAATTGGGGAAGTATGGTTTGGATCTGAAATATCTCTCAAGGCTCATGTGTCTCGAAGTATTGGTCTGCAGTGCAGCAATGTTCACAGATGAAGTTATTAGAAAGTGACTGGATCATAAGGGCTCTGACCTCATCAATAGATTATTAATACACTGATGATTCATAACTTGAGTTTTGGGAGGTGATGGAAACTTAGCAGGTGGGGCCTAATTGAAGGGAGTAGGTACTTGGAGTCATACTCTTAGAAACTATATCTTGTCATGGCTCCTTCCTCTCTGTCTCTCTCTGCTTCTTGGCCACTATGGGTTGAGAATTTTTGGTCCACCATGTGCTGTTCCCTGCCATGATGTTCTGCCTCGCCACAGGCCCAGAAATAACATAGTCAAGTTACCATGGACTGAACCCCCTGAAACCATGGGCCAAAATAAACCTATCCTCTTTTAATTTGTTTTTCTCAGATATTTTATCACAGCAACAGAAAGCTGACTAACACATGAGGCAAGGGATTTGTATCATTCATCTTTCTCTCTTCTGGAATGTGTCACAGAGGTACAAAGCAGCCACCCAATATATGTTGGATTTTGTCTATTTTCTATGTGAATTTTGACTTACTACTGTTTCCACTAATTGTTTCTGCCTACCTAGTTGCTGTCTACTCTGTGACTTCCCCCTAAAGATGTTGGCTATTGTTTTTAGGTGCCATTAAATTGGGTCCAACTTATAGGGACCCTGTATACAACAGAACAAAACACTACCCGACACTGTGTCATGAGGGACACTATGTCAGTGCTTTTCTGCTATTCATAGGGTTTTCAATGGCTGATTATTTCAAGAGTGGGCTGCTAGATCCTTCTTCCAAACCTATAGCACCTGGTGTTCCCAGGTGGTTTCCTATTCAAGAGGTCATACACCAGAGTGGTATGGCTATAGACTGAAGATGGTGTAGTGCTAGGCAAATGCTTGCAAGTATGCACTGAACATTTTCCTACTCTCAGATGTACTCCACTTTCCACTCCCTCCGAGAGCACTAGCAGCCAAGGCTAGAGGCCTTCTGTGGATATAAGGAGCTGCATGCCATAACTCTGCTGGGACCTAGGTTAGGGGGAGTCAGGGCCTCTAAGTGGAGTGGGGGAGGCACTCAGCTAAAACCCTGCAAATGGTGGGTATATTTCTTTGTTAGAAGCCTCTCTATTTCACAAAGACCACCTTGACTACCAACATCAGACCCAAAAATGCCAGATACACACACACACACATGCACAATGTTCATGTAATTTCTACATTTATGTTCATCACATTAAGAAACAGAGCAAGAAAAGACAATACATGGGGATGAAGGAAAAAGATTTATCATGGCATTAGGGAAAGACACAGTGGCTAGTGAAAGAGAATTGAAAGACAGTCTTCATGTATACCAATAGGGTAGGAATCCAGATGAGATCTGTCTCCCTCCAATTTCTTAAGGATATGTCTTTGAAAATCTGTCATTTGGCACTGCTGCTGTTTAAGATACAATATTGTTACTATGCATCAAGCAATAAAATAACAGTGCTAAAGGAACCCACAGACATTCTGAAGTTTTATATTAAAATGAAGACATTTTGGTTCTGCCAAAATGGGATACCCCCATTCCTCTCAGGTCCTCTCCCTTGAAACTAAAAAACAAAACAACAACAAAAAATAGTAGACTAAAAAGAAAATAAAGTTTCAGGGGCCTTTAGAATAATAATAATGGTAATAGTAATAGAGAGTTGACATTTTTGACATTTGTATCTTTAGACCCTCAGGGAAAAGTGGGGAGAGAGAGGACATGGGAAAAGGAACATGGAGGGAGGAAAGAAGGGGGAAGAATTTGGAAAACAATAATGGTTGAAAAATTCCCAAATTTGGTGAACCACATAAACATACAGATTCAAGAAGCTGACCAAAACCCAAACAGTATAAACCCAAAGAAATGTATAAGAAAATCTTTGTGCCATAAAGGATTTTTTGTTTGTTCTTGTTTTATGGTGCTGCGGATTAAACCCAGGGGCTTGTGCATGCTAGACAAGTACCCTACCACTGAGCAAACATTCAGCCCAGAATATCAATTCTAATGACAAAATTTTCTTATCTAAAATCAGAGTTGCCCAAAAGATATGACACAATAGTTTTTAAATGCTGAAAGAACAATCTGCCACCTGTGATTTCTATATGTATCAAAAAATATCTTTGATGAATGAAGGGGAAATAAATATATTTATTCTCAAAAGAAATCTAAGACAATTTACTGGTAGCAAACATAGCATAATAGAATGTCTAAAAGAAGGTCGCTAAGTCAAGAGAAAATGAAAACACAAAAGTCTTGGAATTTCAGAAAGAAAAGAGTATGAGAATGGACAATTATAGTGGAATATTCTACTTCTCATGAGGTTTTAAATAATATCAGATGGTTGAAGCAAAGATTATAAATGGTTAGAGGAAGTACTCAATACTTAAAACAACAGACAAAACACTACCTGACACCGTGCCATGCCTGGCACTTTCAGTGATTCTCTGCCATTCATAGGGTTTTCAATGGCTGATTGTTTTGGGAGTTGGCTGCTAGGTCCTTTTCCCAAGCCTACAACACCTGTTATTCCCAAGAGTTCTCCCATCCAAGTATTAACCAGGCCTGACTTTGCTTAGCTTAGGGTATCTGGCAAGATCCAATGCCAGGCTGGTACAGCTGTAGGCTTAAAGCTTTATAGCCACTCCTAAAAGGAGTTTGGCAGTTTCTTCAAAAACAATTATCAATATACTTTTCAGCAAATTCATTCTTGATCATGATTATCACAGAGAAACTAAGACTTACATGTCACAAAAAATACCTGTATGCAATTGTCCATAACAGTCTTATTTATAATAGCCCCAAACTATAAACAAAGCAAATGTCCATCAGTTAGTAAGTAGACAAACTATGGTGCATCCACACCATGGAATAATACTCAGCAATAAAAAGGAACAAAATATTGATACATACAACCACCTTTTGCATTTTTAAAGAATTATCCTGAGTTTTTAAAAAGTGTTCAAATATTTTACACTGTATTATTCTATTTACATAACATTCTCAGGATGACAAAATTATAAAAATTAAAAGATAAGTGGTTGTAGGCATTATGCAGGAATCAAAGGAATGTGACTATAAAAAGATACTAGAGATCACTATGGAAATACTATATCTTAACAGTATAATGTCAACATCATAGATATAAATTTTAATACAGCTTTGTAAAATGTTACTATTGAGAGAATCTAGGTGGGGGGTATACAGGCTGTCAATTCCTACAACAGCATGCAAATCTACCATTATCTCAGAGTTTAATTTTTAAAAAGAAAACTTGATTTTTTGAAAGGAAAAAAACTTACCTTAAGTTTGGTAAGTTTTGGTAAGATGGTAGTCAGACCTACACAACATACAAAACTGAATTGAACAAGATAAATTCATTTGCTAACCCATAAAACAGATTATAGACAATGAACAGACTTAGAAGGTTGAAAGAATCTATCACCCAGGGCAACAGATTTATAAAGTGAAAGCATTTCAGAGTTCTAGAACAAATCTCTAAAGGTCTAAACTTCATAAACAAGTTGCAAAATCTTCAGAATTCTACAGGAAAATAAACTTTGAAGCTGTTTGAAGTTGAAAGAAGAGTTTTTCAATGAACCAAAGTAGACAGTGTGTTAAAGAAATGCTGTATTTTGAGAGAAACACCTGGAGTACTAATCTGAATTGGAAAAGACAGATAACATCTCTTTCAACTCATAGCTGATTCAGGTGACAGTCTTTCAATAGTACCTTCACATTTTTAGAGACCCTTCATATATTAAGACTTTGGAGATATGGCTTAATTAGCTTCCATTTAAACCCTCACATTGACTGGACTCTAAATCATTTCCTCAAAGACCAAGATGCAAGAAAGGTAGGGAGGAATGAGGAATTTATTTTCACTCACCAAAGAAAGGTACTATTTGGTAGTGATAAGAGAAATATATGATATAATAAAAAGAGCTTGGATTTTACAGGCAGAAATACCTAAATTCAAATCCAGATTCTTCCATTTCCATGATCGTAAAACTGTGACAATTTACATCTGAGTTTCAGTTTTCTCATCTTCAAAATGAGTATACTATCAGCTATTTCAAAGAATTTTAAAGGGCTTGAAACATAATAGGCACTTGCTAAATGGTAAGTATTATCTTTGTTCACCTGTACAAGTATATAGTATAGGATAAACATGAGAAGTAGAATTATTGGATCAAAGGGTATATTTAATTTTGATAGGTAGTGCCAGATTATTCTTTAAACCAGATGTACTAATTTGGATTCATACTCAAAATGTAGAGAAATACCCATTATCTAACATCCACATTTTAATTTTCTTAATGCATGAATATATTCCACTGATATTTTAATTTGTATTTTCCTGACTAAGAGTGAAGAATTTTCATGTGTGTATTACCTACTTGTGTTTCTGTTATTAGACTGTTAATAATCTGCTATACTCACAAGTTGGGTTGTATGTTTGCTTATTTATGTGTGAGAATGTTTTGTATACTCTGGATAATGATACTTTCTTGTATATATTATTTGTTATTTATGATTTTAAGGTCTTTGGGGTCATAGTTGTTGTGTTGTTAAGTGTTGTCAAGTCTAGTCTGACTCATACCAACCCTATATACAGCAGAATGAAACACTCCCTGATTCTGTGCCAGGCAGAGGACCTTACATGTAAGCCCATTGTTGCAGATGCTGTGTTAATCCATCTAGTGGAAGGTTTTCCTTTTTTTCGTTGACCTGCCACTCTCCCAAACCTGATGTCCTTCTCTAGGGATTGGTCCCTCCTGACTACATGTCCAAAGTACATAAGAAGCGGTCTAGTCATCCTTGCTTCCAACGAGCATTCTGGTTGCACTTCCTCTAGGACAGATGTTTTGGTTCTTTTGGCAGCCCATGGTATATCCACCATTCATCTCTAGCATCATAATTCAAAAGCCTCAATTCTCCTGTCTCCTTTGTTCAAAGTCCAGCTTTCACAATCATATGATGAGACTGAAAATACCATGGCATGACAGGAGCACCTTCATCTTCAATGTAACATCTTTACTTTTCAATACTTTGAAGAGATCTTTTGCCACAGCTTTTCCCAAAGCATTGGGTATTGAGATCTTGACTGTTACTTCCATGGGTGTTTTTTGTAGAACCAAATAAAGCAAGCCAGGCATGGTGGCACATGCCTATAACCCCAGTGGCTGGGGAGGCAGAGGCAGAAGGATTGCAAGTTCAAAACCTGAGGTAGTCTGGTAGTCTGCGTAATTTAGCAAGACCATGTCTCAAAAAAGTAAAAAACTGGGCTGCACATGCAGCTCAGTGGTCCAGCACTTGCAAAGCATGCAAGCACGGGCCCTGGGTTTAACCCCCAGTACCACAAAAATAAATAACTAAAGAACCAAGTAAAGCAAAATTGTGGACAACCTCAATCTTTTCTCCATTTATTGTCAAGTTGTATACTGACCCAGTTGTAAAGACTTTTGTTGATGTTGAGTCGCAGTCCATACTGAAGGGTACATTCCTTCATCTTCATCAGTAAATGTTTCAAATCTTCTTCACTTTCAGCAAGCAGAGTTGTGTCATGTGCATAATGCAGGTTGTTAATGAGGCTTCCTCCAATCCTGATGACATGTTCTTCTTCATAAAGTCCAGCTTCTTAGATTATTTGCTCCATAGAGAAATTGAAGAGGTATGGTGAAAGGATCCAGCCCTAAACACACCTTTCTCAACTTTAAACCAAGGAGGGTTTCCTTGTTCTGCTCAAACAACTGCCTCCAGGTCCATGTACAGATTCCTTATGAGTACAGTTAGGCTTTTTGGTATTCCCATTCCTTGCAGTGTTATCCATAATTTGTTATGATCCACACAATCAAATGCCTTTGGATAGTTGATAAAACATAGATAGACATCTTCTGGTATTCTCTCCTTTCAGCTAATATCCATCTGACATCAGCAATGATGTCCCTTGTTCCCCACCCTCTTCTGAATCCGGCTTGATTTTCAGGCAGTTCCTTGTCTATATACTGCTGCAGTTGGTTTTGAACAATCTTTAGCAAAATTTTGCTTGCATGTGATATTACTTATATCATCTGATAGTTTCCACATTCAATTGGATCCCCTTTTTTGGAGGTAGACAAAAATATGGATCTCTTCCAGTCAATTGGCCAGGTAGCTGTTTTACAAGTCTTTTGGTATAAGCATGTTAGCACTTCCAGGGCTTCATCTGTTTGTTGAAACATCCCTATTGGTATTCCATCAACTCCTGGAGCCTTGTGTTTCACCATTTCCTTTAAGGCAGCTTCTACTTTTTCCTTTAATACCATTGGTTCTTCATCATATGCAACCTCTTAAAATGGTTGGTCATCCACCAATTCTTTTTTGTATAACAACTCTTGTGTATTCCTTCCATCTTCTTTTGATGTTTCCTGCATCATTTAATATTTCCCTATAGAATCTTTGACTATTGCCACTCAAGGCTTGAATTTTTTAAATTCCTTAAGCTTAAGAAAAACAGAACACGTTCTTCCCTTTTGATTTTCTTTCTCCAACTCATTGCACATGCCATTAGAATATTTGATTTTGTCTTCTCAAGCTGCCTTTTGAAATCTTCTGTTTAATTCCTTAACTTCATCATGTCTTCCTTTTACGTTAGCTGCTCAATGTTCAAAGGCAAGTTTCAGAGTCTCTTTTGATATGTAATTTGGCCTTTTCTTTTTTCCTGTCTTTTTAATAACCTTTTGCTTTCCTCATGAATGATACCTTTGATGTCATGCCCCAACTCATCTGGTCTTATATCATTTGTGTCTAATGCATTAAGCCTGTTCTTGAGATGGCCTCTGAATTCAGGTGGGATATACTCAAGGTCATACCTTGGCTCTCATACACTTGTTCTAATTTTCTTAGACATTTAGAAATGTTTATGTGACTAAATTTGGCAAATTCTTTTGTGATTGTTAGTTTATATCTTATTTAGAAGATCTTTTCTCTCCCCGAGATTATGTCAGTATTCTCCTAGATTTTTTCTATTACATGTTTTTTATGTTTAATTATTCAAAACATCTATATTTTGTAGTATAATGTAATAATCTACCGATGTCTTTGCTAAAATGGGTGGATAATTGTCTCAATGCCATTTATTAAATCTTGCATATAGTCAACATATTTTTGCCTATCAGCATCCCTTCCTGAGAATACCATACCCAACCCAACTCCAGTGTCTAGGAGGACTGGCAATCTTGGCTCTCTGCTTCTGTTGCTACCAGGATAGCCTGATAGCATATAATTTACATACGAATTTTAAGAGAGAGCTGGGCGTGGTGGCACACATGCCTGTAATCCCAGTGTCTTGGGAGGTGGAGCCAGGAGGATTGCAAGTTCAAGACCAGAGGAAGTCTACATAATTTAGCAAGACCTGTCTCAACAAAAAAAAAAAAAAAAAAAAAAAAAGTGCTAGGGGTGCAGCTCAGTGGTCCAGCACTTGCATAGCATGCAAGCGCAAGGCCCTGGGTTCAACCCCTAGTACCGCAAAAAAAAAAAAAAAAAAAAGAATTTTAAGAGAGGAAGTCCTTATTCATTTATATCAGTAGCTGGTAGTGGTTGTTTCCCTACCAAGTAAAGAGAAAATTCTAATCAAAGTCAACATGGAGAGAGGAACAAAGACATGGAAAGATAGCCTCCTGATCACATTGAGTCCGTGGAACCAGCAGGCCTAAACTTTGGAGCTTCTAGTTAAATGAACCAGTATGTTTCTAATTTGTAAATGAAGCATATTATTTCTAAAACCAGCACCATAAAATATACTTATATCTTTAAAGTAAAGTAAATATATATTACACGTTACCTCATTATTGAGATAAGGAATGAGTGGAGAGAGCAACTGCCATCATCTAGTACTTAGGAGAGTGCCTGATTATAGTAGCTGTTTCACATATTTGAAAATAATTCATTAATAAGTGAATGATAAAGAAGTAGATTCATAGAAAAATTCAATAAGAAATACTTTTGAAATAAAATTAAATAAGATATCTAGCAAAATTTCTATTTTTTGAAAATAATGAAATGTGAATAATTTTCTAAATGACATGAATGACAAATAACATCATTTGGAGTTTCCATTTAAATGACAAATAGAACAGAGTTTTTGAATCGCTATACCACTGCTTTTCATGAGAAAATTAGTAAAGTTCTTATCCAGAGTGGCTTCAGAAGTCTAAATGTCAGAGCATTTAAAACCAATTGTAAAAATAGACAAGTGAGACTAAATCAAATTTAGAAACTTCTATGCATCAATGGAAACAGTTAACAGAATGGAAGGTAACCTTTGAAATGGCACAGAATATTTGCAAATCAAATATCTGATAGTTAATACCCAGAATATTTGAGGAATTTCTAGAACTCAACATTAAAAAAAACCAAACAACCAAATTTAAATGTGGGCAGTTCTCTGAAGAAAACATATAGTGGCCTATAAGCATGTATAAAGATGCTCAACATCCCTTATCATAAAAGAAAGACAAATCAGAGCCACAATGAGTTATCACCTCACATCCATTATGATAGTCTTTATCAAAAGAAAGACAAGAACAAATGTTAACAGAGATGTAGAAAAATTGGAACTTTTATGCACTTTGGTAGGAATCTAAAACAAATCACTATGGAAAACAGTATGACAGTTCCTCAAAAGTTAAAAATATTATACTATATAATCTGGCAATCCAATTTATGGGTATATATCCAAAAGAATTCAAAGCCTGATCCTGAAGACATGTCATTGCAGCATTATTCATAATAGCTGAGCAATGGAAATAATCCGACGGTCCTTTGACAGATAACTGTATAAAGAAACTAATATAGACAGAGTGAAATATTATGCAGCCTCAAAAAGGAAAGCAATTCTATCACATGTAGCCTACATGAATTTTGAGGATATTGTGCTAAGAGAAATAAGACAGTCACAAAAGAACAAATACTGCATGATTCCACTCTATAAAGTATCTAAAGGAGTCAAAACCACAGACACAGAAGGTAGAAAGATGTTTGCAAAGGGATGGGGAAATTAATAGATACAGAGTGTCCATTTTGAATGATGAAAAGTTCCAGAGATTCATTACACAGAAATGTGAATATATTTAACGTTACTGATCTGTACACTTAAAAATGGTTAAGATGGTAAATTTGATATACATTTTTTACCACAATAATGAAAAAAACCTCACTTGTAAGAAATGCCTACTCATCATCTTTCTGTAATTGCTTAACGTGTACACTTTGAGATCTTTGTTTATCTTATTTTGTTGTTAGGTACCATTGAGTTGTGTCCAACTCACAATGACCCTGTGTAGAATAGTATAAAACATTACCATACACTGTGCCACGCACATGATCTTTTTATGTTTGAGCCCATTATTGCGGACACTGTGCTGCTTATCATTTTGAGTTTTACCACATCAGCAAATGGAGGTCCCAAGGACTTTGCTCCATTTCCATCCTTAAAGTTGACTCTATTTTGAGGAGACAACTCAAGTCTGGGGAACTCATTTCCTGGCACTATATCTAACTTCTCTGCTTCTCTGCTATTCATAGGGTTTTCAATGGCTAATTATTTCAGGAGTGAGCTGCTGGGTCCTTCTCCCTAGTCTGTCTTGGTCTGGAATCTCAGCTGAAATCTGTCCACTGTGAGTACCCCTGCTGGTATCTGAAATACCAGTGGCATAGCTTTCAGCATGCCCCCACAGAACAAGCTGACAGACATGTGAAGGTACATTATTTTAGATCAGCCATGTATTTTCAGTCACATCAGATGGCTGTGAAAGCTAGACATTGCACAAGGGAGACAGGAGAAGAATTGATGCTTTTGAATTATGGTGCTGGAGACGAATATTGAATATACCATGGACTGCCAAAAGAACCAACACATCTGTCCTAGAAGAAGTGCAACCAGAGTGCCCCTTGGAAGCAAGGATGCCTAGACTGCTTCTTATGTATTTTGGACATGTAGTCAGGAGGGGCCAATTCCTGGAGAAAGACATCATGTTTGGGAGAGTAGCAGGTCAATGAAAAAAAAAAAAGGAAAACCCTCCACCAGATGGACTGACACAGTGTCTAAAACAATGGCCTATGCCTGGCACAGAATCAGAGAGTGTTTTGTCCCACTGTACATGGGGTTACTATGAGCAGGACTCAACTCAACAGCACCTAACAACAGCAACAACAATATTAATTTAAATAATTGGGCTGAGGATATAGCTCAGTGGTAGACTACTTGCCTAGCATATGGGAAGCCCCAGACTCAAATCCCCAGTGCCACAAAAAATTAAATTAATTGAATTTATTACTTTAAGTAAACTCAAGTACAGTTTCCTATACAAATACATATTAGAAATTTCATGCTATCAGCATCTCTCTAAAGTTTTTATTGTACTTTAGTTCTTCTAGTTTGCATAGTCTTTTATTTTTTGAGGCAATACTAAATCCATTTATGTCAGCCAACATACATTTCTTTTAAGCTTCGATTTCTTATAATTTGCAAATGAAAATCTTTTTTTAAAATTAGCATACAATATCAGTTTCATTATGGCATTGCCATATGATTATATCATGTACTTTGCTCTTATTCACTCCCTCATTACCCCCCATGTTGCTCCTACCCCCTCACACTATTTCCTCTGCTCCACATATATCCCCTTATACTTTCCAATCTTATATACATACATAATTTTTTCTGAAATAGATCTACCTTGCACATATAAGTGAGAACAAGGAATACTTGTAGTTTTTGTCTGGCTTATTTCACTTAAAATAATGATCTCCAGTTCTATCCATTTTCCTGCAAATAACACAATTTTATTCTTCTTTATGGCTGAATAAAATTTCATTGTATATATATACCATGTATTTTTATCCATTAATTTGTGGATGCACATCTGAGCTGATTACATATCTTGGCAATTATGAATAGTACCACAATAAACATAAGTGTGGAGGTGTCTCAGTGGTATGATTTCTCAGGTTCCTTTGGATTTATACCCAGGAGCAGTATGGCTGGATCATACAGTACTCCTTTTTTTTTTTTTTTTTTTTTTTTTTGAGGAACCTTCATACTGATTTCCACAAAGGCTGCACTAATTTGCATTCCCACCAACAGTGGTTCCTTTTTCCTCACCCTCAACAGCATTTGTTGTTTGTTTTCATGATGATAGCCATTCTGAATGGGGTGAACTAGAATCTCAGTGTAGTTTTGATTTGCATTTTCCTGATAGCTAAGGATGTTAGACATTTTTTTCATATATTTATTGGCTGTTCATAATTCTTTTCAGAACTTTCTGATTCATTTGCCCGTTTACTAGATTATTTGGAGGGTTGGTGGGTTAATTTTTTTGAAGTTCTTATATAGTCTAGATATTAATCCCCTGTCATATGAATAGCTGGCAAAGATTTTATCCCATTGTGTAAGCTGTCTTTTCACTCTATTGTGGGTTTTGTTTTGTTTTGTTTGCTGTACAGAAGTTTGTTAATTTTATGCCATCCCATTTGTTAATTCTTCCTACTATTTCCTGGCTATTGGTTTCCTTTTAAGAAAGTTCTTGCCTATGCTATGTCTTGAAGTGTTTTCCTCTAATAATTTCAAGGTTTTCAGTTTTACCTTCAGATAGTTGATCTAGCTGGGTGCGGTGGCACATACCTGTAATCCCAGTGGCTCAGGAGGCAGAGGCAGGAGAATTGCAAGTTCAAGACCAGAGGCAGTCTGCATAACTTAGCGAGACCCTGTCTCAAAAAGTAAAAAAGGGGGCTGGGGATGCAGCTCAGTGGTCCAGCACTTGCAAAGCATGCCAGTGCGAGGCTCTGGGTTCAACTGCCAGTACTGGAAAAAAATAAAAAATAAATGAATAAAAATTAAAAAATAATAAAAAATTTAAAAAAGATAGTTGATCCACTTTGAATTGATTTGCCTACAAGGTAGGAGGTAGAGATCTACTTTCATTCTTCTGTATGTGAATATCCAGTTTTCCCAGTACCATTTGTTGAAAAGGCTGTCTTTTCTTCAATGTATGTTCTTGGCACTTTGTTGAAAATCAGGTGACTGTAGCTACCTGGGTTTACTTTTGTGCCCTCTATTCTATTCCTTTGGTCTATGTGTCTGTTTTTTGTGCCAGTACCAAGCTGTTTGTGTTACTATGCCCCTGTAGTATATTTTGATGTCATGCGTTGTGATACCTCCTGTGTTGCTATTTCTACTCAGGATTACTTTGTCTATTTGGAGTCCTTTGTGCTTCCATATGAATTTTAGGACAGTTTATACTGATTCTGTAAAGAATGTGATTGTATTTTGATGGAGATTGCATTGAATCCGTAGCTTACTTTTAGTAGTATAGCTATTTTCACAATATCAATTTTGCCAATCCAATGGAGGTCTTCCATCCTTTCATGTCTTCTTTAAGTTCTTTCTTCAGTGTTTTGAAGTTTTCCAACATAAAGATCTTTCACTTCCTTTCACGTTTTTTCCTAGATTATTTTTTGAGGCTATTGTGAATAGGATTGGTTTTTCTTTTTTATTTTCTAAGCATGTTCGCCATTGATATATAGAAATGCTACTAGTTTTTTAATATAGATTTTGTATTCTCCTACTTTGCTGAAGGTATGTATCAGATCTAAGAGTTTTCTGATGGAGTCTTTAGAGTCCTCTAAGTATAAAATAGTCTGCAGCCGTGTTATCCAATCCCATGAGATCTCAGAAACTAAGCAGGGTCTGGCCTGGTTAGTACCTGGCTGGGAGACTACCTGGGAATACCAGGTGCTGTAGGCTTGGAAGAAGGACTTGGCAACCCACTCCCAAAAACAATCAGCCATTGAAAACTTTATGAATAGCAAAGAAACACTGAAAATAGTGCTGAGCATGGCACAGTGTCAGGTAGTGTTTCATCTGTTTTACACAGGGTTGAGACCCATGAGTTGGACCCAACTCAACAGCACCTAATAACAAGTATAAGATCATATCATCTGCAAATAGGGATAATTTGATTTCTTCTTTCCCTACTTGTATCTCATTTATTTGTTTATCTTCCCTGATTGCTCTGGCTAAGACCACAATGACTATATTGAATAAGAGTGGAGAGAGCAGGCAACTTTGTCTCATTACTAATTTTAAATGAAATGGTTTCAGTTTTTTCCCATTTAGTATAAAGTTGGGTATGTGTTTGTTGTATATAGCCTTTCTTATGTTGAGATATGTTGTTCTATTCCTAATGTCAAGACTTTTATCATAAAGGGATGTTTAACTTTGTCAAAGGCCTTTTCTGTGTCTATTGAGAGAATCATGAGATTTCTGTCTCTGGGTCTATTTGTGTGGTATATTACATTTATTGATTTGTGTATGTTGAACCATCCTTGCATCCCTGGGATGAAACCTATTTGATTTAGTGTGTTGCTGGATTTTGTTTTCAAGTATTTTATTAAAGATTTTTATAGCTATGTTCATCAGAGAAATTGGTCTGTAATTTTCTTTTTTGTTGTATCCTTATCTAGTTTTTGGTATCAGAGTAATACTGGCTTCATAGAATGAGTTTGAAAGCATTTCTTCTTTTTTCTATTTTACAGATAGTTTGAGGAATATAAGTGTTAATTCTTCCTTAAAAGCTTGGTAGAATTCAGCTGTAGATCCCTCAGGTCCTGGGCTTTTTTGTGGGAGACTTTTAATTACTGGCTCAATAAATTATTTATATCCTCTTGTTTTAAGTTTGGTAAGTGATTTATGTTGAAGAATTTATCCATTTCTTCTAAATTTCCCTCTGTTTTGGAATATAAGCTCTCAAAATATTCCATAAACATCTTCTATATTTCACTGGAATCTGTTGTGACACCTTTTTCATCTCTAATTTTATTAACTGGTATCTTCTCTTTCTTTCTTTTGGTTAGTTTGGCTAAGGGTTTGTCAATCTTAGTTATCTCTTCAAAGAACCAGCTTTTTGTTTCATTGATTCTTTGTATTGTTCTTTTATTCTCTATTTGTCTGCTGATCTTTATTATTTCTTTCTGAAATTGATTTTGGGTCTTTTTTTCTTATTTTTCTAATGCTGTTAGAAAGTACATCATTAAGTTATTAATTTGAGCTCTCTCAGATTTTTTGATGTTTGCATTCATGGCTATAAAACTTCCCCATAGACTTGCCTTTGCTATATCCCAAAGGCAGGTGGTGTTTTCATTTTCATTTGATTCTAGAAATTTTTAAGTGTCCTCCATGATTTCTTCAATGACCTGCTGATCACCCCATAGTATATTCTTCAATCTCCATCTTTGTATATTTTCTGTAGTTTCTCTGCTGCTGGTTTCTGGTTTATTCCATTGTGATCAAATATAATACAATAAGTCATTTTAATTTCCTTGTATTTGTTAAGGCTTTCTTTTTTATTTTCTTTATTTTTTGCATCTGTTGGTGGAGATGGGCTCATAAGTATTCTTTCTTTTTCTTTTTTATATTCTCCTTTATTTATAAATGTTGCTGGAGTACAGAGTAATTAGGCTTTTTAAAATTTTCATTGTGCATCTATTACACCACTTTTGGTTACATTTTCATCAACTTATATATTTCACAGAACCTTTTAATATAGCATAAAAATTATATGCAATTATGGGTTATATTTTTTTTGCTGTGGATTTTTATTGTTGCATCATCTATTTTGAGATTATCCTTTCCCTCTTTATCTCTCAACATTATTTTCCCTCCTTTTACCCCCTTCCTCAACTTCCACTCTGCCTTGTTAGACCCCTCCCCCTTCTTTCTCCTCTGCTTTCATTTTCCTTTCTTAGACTAGCCTGATGGATCATTTATATATACGAATATGGTTTTTTTATGTTAGATTTAGCTCCCACATATGAGTGGGAATATGTGGTATTTCTTTTTGGGGGCTTGGATTTGTTCACTTAAGATGATAGTCTCTAATCCCATCCATTTTGTTGCAAATAACATTATTTCATTCTTTTTTATTGCTGAGTAATATTCCATTGTGTATATATACCACAATTTTTTTATCCATTCCTCTGTTGATGGACATCTTGGTTGGTTCCATATCCTTGCAATTGTGAAGAGCACTGTATTAAATATGGAAATACAAGTGTCTCTGATTTGATGACTTATCTCCTATTGTATATATTCCCAGGAGTGGTATAGCTGGGTCATATGGCAGTTCTATTCTTAGTTTTCTAAGGTATCTCTTATTGATTTCCAAAGTGGTTGAACTAATTTATAGCCCCAGCAGTGTAAAGGGTTCCTTTTTCTCTGCATCCTCACCAGCTTCTGTTATTATTTGTTTTCCTGATCTTGGCCTTTCTTACTGGAGACGAAATCTCAGTGTTGCCTTGATTTGCATTTCCCTAATGGGTAAGAATATTGAGCATTTTTTTTTCATATATTTCTTGGACCTCTGAATTTCTTCCTTTGATAACTGTGTTTTTTTTCCTTTGCCCACTTATGTATTGAGTTGTTGTTTTGGAATTTGCTTTCTTAAGTTCATTGTATATTATAGAAATTAGTGCTCTGTCAGATGTGTAGGATGCAAAGATTTTCTCCCATTCAGTGGGCTCTCCCTTAGCTCTATTGTTTCCTTTGTCATACAGAACCTTTTTAATTTCATGCAATCCCATTTGTCAATTCTTGGAGTCATTTCCTGGGCAGTTGGAGTCTTAGTAAGGAAATACTTTCCTATGCCGATGTGTTGGAACATGTTTCCTATATTTTCTTCTAGAAGTTACAAAGTTTCTAGTTTTATGTTGAGGTATGTTATCCATTTCAAGTTGACTCTTGTGCAAAACAAAAGAAATGGGTCTATTGTCAATTTTCTGCAAATGAATTTCCAATTTTCCCAGCACCATTTGTTAAAGAGTCTATCTTTTTTCCATTGAATATCCTTAGCCCCTTTGTCAAAAATCCCATAACTGTAGTTGTGTGGGTGTATTTTGGGGTCTTCAATTCTGTTTCATTGGTCTTCAAGCCTATTTTTGTGCCAGTACCAAGCTGTTTCTGCCACAACAGGCCTGTAGTATAATTTGAAGTCAGGTATTGTGATCCTGCCTGCACTGTTTTTGCAGCTTAAGATTGCTTTGGTTATATGAGGTCTTTTGTGTTTCCATATGAATTTTAGGATTATTGTTTTCTATTTATGCAAAATCTGTCATTGGAATTTTGATGGGGATTTCATTAAATCTGTAAATTGCTTTTGGTATTATAGCCATTTTTACAATATTGATTCTCACAATCCATGGGCAGGGGAGGGCCTTCCATTTTTTATTATCCTCTGCAATTTCTTTCTTTAATGTTTTGAAATTTTCCTTGTAGAGATCTTCAGGGTCTTTGGTTAGACACAGGTAGAGCAAAGAAAAGGAGAAAAAGAGAGCCTTGAGGTCTAACAGGGTAGGTCACCACTTTAGCACAAGATAGAGAGAGTAGAAAAAGGCCAGGTTTAATGATGTATTTTTCAGCCATTCCTACAGTGTTTAGGAGCCAGGTGTGTACTGCTTGTGAGGGTCACTTCTGAGTTATTAAGCCAGGGCCATTTGTCTCTACAGGATCTTAGGCATCTCTCTTATAGGAAAGAGAATGGCTTAGAATATCAGCGAATTTGTCTTTATTTAAATGTCCCCCCAGAGAGCCAAAATTGTTCTACATAACTCAGGAATGCGGTATGTAAAACTAGGGAAGCCCTGTTCTTCATCATCAGAGGTGCTCACGGAAAGCTAAGAGAATTTTGGCTGCTAATAAGGAGAAGATAGGAAAAGGAAAGTGCTGCTTTTCACCCTTGAGGGCTGAAAGCAATTGAATTTTTCCTTCCAAAGTCTTCAGCTTCTGCCAAAGAATTGCCTTAGCCAGGAGCCATCAGTTGCCAGGGTAGGAAAATCCTTCCACTAAAAAGCTTGGCTAGAAAATGACATGAGATAAAAAGAGAAAGGAATAAGTTTCTCATCCCCTAGGGATATAGAGAATCTGAGAAGGAGTAAAAGAAGCCTTTGAGTTGTACCAGGGAGTAGCCCTGGCTGACAGCTATCACTTGCTTCAGATCCAGGTAAGGGTCCCAAAAAACTCAAAGCAAGCAGAGGAAGCCAGTAAAGTGTACATGTCCAGAGGAGTTCTAAGAGAGACCTTGACTCCGGGAAATATTAAAAATATGTTACCTGAAATGGTCTGAGTCAAGGCATCAATGTTGTTGCAGGAAAACTACTCTCGTTTCTTCTTCCCTTGTTATGAGGATCTGGGGAAAAGGAACAGCAGTAAATTGAAAGTTGAGAGTCAGTTTGTAAAGTACCAAAAGGAATGAGTATATTAGGACAGGGAAGAGGGAGACACTCTTAGACCACATAGGAGGCTGCTCAAGGACAGAGTCAGCAGCTTAGTGACTGAAGGTGAATTTTTTATAGTTGGTTTCTTGTTCATCTGTAAGTTCAGATAACATTAGCGTGGAGCTAGTGCAGAACCAGTTTGTTTCAAGTTTCCTTGCTTGATATCAGTAGGGTGTGAGCTTCTCCATTATCTTGTTTTATGATTCTTTTACAAAGATTCTTTATGGCTAATGATAAAGTTACTAGAATTGGCTCTCTTAAGATTTTTTTCCTTGGGGGTCCATTCTTTCCTGCTGCTTATGCCTGACTTCTACCTATTATATTTAACCTCAGTTCCTGCTCTCTGTAGTTTCATGCTATACAGTGAGCCTTCTACTTACTAGAGTGGACCCTCTCTCACTCTGTTACACTTTTTAAAGTTTTCCCTTTCCTTTCTTCTTTCTATACCTTACAGCCTGGGGGGCTCATTTTCCAGAACTATATTTGTCAGTGCCTCTCTGCTATTCATAGGATTTTCAATGGCTAATTGTTTCAGGAGTGGGTTGCTGGGTTCTTCTTCCTAGTCTGTCTTAATCTGGAAGCTCAGCTGAAACCTGTCTACCATGCTGCTGATATCTGAAATACTGGTAGCATAACTTTCAGCATTATAGCAACACACAAGCCCCCATAGCACAACAAGCTGACTTACACATGGGGAACCAATAGACTAGAAAAAGTAAAATAAATAATATCAGGGATTAAAGACAAGATTGATGAATTATTACATTCACATAGTAGTGAAGAAAAAATAAGAAATTATGACTAAAATATACAAGACCTCTGGGACATGATTGAAAGACAAAACTAACTAGTATTTGTTAATGAAAAGGGCACCAAAATTCAGACTAAAGTCATAAAAATATAGTCAGTGAAATACTAACAGAAAAAATACCCAAATCTAGGGAAAGATGCAGGAAGAATTAAAAACCCCAGAGAAACATGACCAGAAAAGAACCTCTCCACATTATATAATGTTAAAATGCCATTAAGTTATACATTAAAAATTCCCAATAAAAATGTTACAATGGCAAGATTACAGAACAGAGAAAGAATATTTAAAGCTGCAGGACAGAAGCATGAAGTCACTTACAAAGGAAAATCCATGAGGAAATAGCAGTCATCTCAGAAGAAACCATAAAGGCCAGGAAAGCATGGAAGAACATGTTTCAAGTCCTGAAAGGAAATAACTTCCCACAAAGAATACTAGAACCAGTGAGTCATCGTTTAAAATTGAAAGAGAAATAAAGACCTTCCAGGGCAATTATAAATTAAATAAATTCTTGCCCAGTAAGTCAGCATTGTAGAAAATACTTCAAGAAATTCTACATATAGTTAAAGAAGGCATTCACACTCACAAGAGTTCATAAAATAATAAATCTCATGAGAAGAGTAGATAAACAAGAATTAAGAAACAATCAAACATTACTGACTCAGCAAACCAGAAAACATCTAAAAAGGATAAGAGAAATAGAAATAAACAAAGAGTACTTGAGAAAACAAAGCCAAAATCCACATGTATAATTACATACTTCTCAGTAATATCCTTAAATGTAAATTGTCTTAACTTTCCAATTAAAAGATGCAAAGTGGCTGACTGGATAAAAAATACGATCCAATTGTTTTCTGTCTGTTAGAAATACAGCTCATTGGCAAAGATACACACAGACTGAAAGTGATAGGATGGAAAATGATATTCCAAACAAACAAAATCCAAAAGCAAGCTGGAGTAGCTGCACTCATATCTGACAAAAGCAAACTCTAAGCCAAAATTAGTCAGAAGACATAAAGAAGGTCACTACATACTAACAAAGAGAACAATCCATCAAGAAGATGCAGTGATTGTAAATATATATGCACTAAACATTGGTGCACTTAATTTCATAGGACAGATACTACTGGAAAAGCTGCACTAATAATGGGAGATTTGAATACTCCATTTCCATCAACAGATAGATCATCCAGACAAAAAAAAATTTAAAGAAATTGTACCATAGATCAAGTGGACTTAGCCTTACAGAATATTCCATCCAATAGCTATGGAATACTCATTCTTCTCACAGCTCATAGAACTTTCTATAATATAGATCATATTTTCAGCCACAGTGCAAGTCTTAACAGATACCAAAAACAGATTTTTATGTCTTATCAAATCATAATGGAATAAAATTAGAAGCCAACAGCAAGAGAAACTGCAGGAAGTTTACAAACACACGAAGATTGAGCAATCCACTTCTGAATAATCAGTGGGTCATTGAAGAAATAAGGGGAGAATTCAAAGTTCCTAGAGTCAAATGAAAATGAAACCACAACTTACCAAAATGTTTGGGATATAGCAATGGCAGTTCTAGGAGGGAAGTTTATAGCTATGAGTGCCTAAATTAAAAATCAGATTGCAAATAAATAACTTAATGATAACCCATAAGGTCTTAGAAAAGCAAGAACAAGCCAAATCCAAAATTAGTAGAATGAAAGCAATAATAAAGATCAGAACCCAAATTAATTAAATGGAGAATAAAAGAACAATACAAAGGATCAATGAGACAAAAAGTTGGTTCTTTGAAAAGATAAGTAAGATTGATGAACTAGCTGTTACTAATTTTAAAAAGCATTTCACAACCTTTTCAAGTCAGGTTACATTTCTTCATACAATTCTATTTTATTTCTATTTTTCATTCTGTTTGAAGTTGCTATGCATTATTTTGATTTTATAAATTCAATAGGGTGAAAATTATAATGCTAAGGAAGATATTATTTTATATATGGGGTTTTATTGATAATTTTTAAAGTACAATGATGATAAAAATACTTATTTAAGCTTAAAGAATTTTTTTGAATCTTTTGTGACAACTGAGAGAATAAAATGATCTTGGGAAATATGTTTGCATTAAAAGTAGTCTAAAATGAAAACTTCTTCTTTTATAAGGTGGCCTTTCCAGAAAAAGAATATACTTTCAGTCCAGAAAATATAGAACACATACCAATATATCAGGTAAGTCCTGAGTTATCCTATTCTAATACCAGTTATGTTCAACTACTAGTTTTCTATGTATGTATATATGAATACATACAGTGGTACCATGGCACTTAATTGCTTTGTGCTCAAACATTTCAGTCTTCAAACAATATTTTCAAGAGAATTCTGGTTTGGTACTCATCACTTGTTCTGCACTCAGTCAAGCTAAAACCTATATGGGACACCATGCTTACCTGTGATGCTTCCAGGTAAAATAAAAGGGAAAGTACCTTGTGTGTTAATTCAAGCAGTAAAAACCTATCCTGGTGCTGTATTCACAATTTTGTGAGGTTTTTAACGTGTGTGTATGTGTATATACACACTTATACCATACAGTCATTGTGGCACCCAAGAAACTATCTAGCACTGAAAGTAAAGGAAAGAGGAAAATAGTAAGAAAATTTTAATTTTAAAAAGAACTTATCGCTAAACATGTGAGTGTCATACGTGTGTCTGAATTAGCCATTCAGTGCGGAGCTAGAATCATTAAATACATTTACATTATTTCTCAGGGGAAAAAAGTGCTGGGTACTTGAACTGATTACAGTCAACTAGCCTTTCAGAACAGATTGTGGTCAAATGCTGAGATCCCACTGTGTGTGTGTGTGTGTGTGTGTGTGTGTGTGTGTGTGTGTGTTTGTATGTGTGTCTTCTACTTATATATATTTCCCAAACCAGACCACTCATTAGAAACGCCTGGCTATCGTAAAAAATACATATTGTCAAGTTTCATCTGACCTAATGACTCTCAATCTGTAAATGGAAGCTGGGAATGTGTACTTCTCATAAACTCTAGGGGATTCTAAATATGTCACCTGACTATTCCCTATCATTTGAAATCCAGTTATAATAAATCATATCCATTAAGTTGAAATAAGAAAAATATTAGGCTACTTATGTCAGATTTTGTGCTTGTCAGTTGAATAATGTAGAAGTATAGAATAGCCTGACCTCATAGCTATGAAATTGCTTATAGATATTATATTGAAATTTCCACTGTAAGTGAAACAGTCTTATATTGTTCTCTTTTAACCATTTGTTGAATCATATGCAATATGCATCAAAAAGTAAGAGTCTCCTGTGCCATGTTAAGGATTGAGTGGAGCCCTTGATCATTGTTGAAACTCTCAGGCTTAAAGGCATATAATATATGCCCCTAACATAGGCTTTAAAATCTATTTTTGATACTTTTCATGGGACATCTATATCTACTACATGCTTGCATTTTTTAAAAATTCTACATTACTACTAAACTGGTATATATGGATAAGACTTAGATCATGTTGTTAGCCACTTACTATCTAAGCAAACGCAGTTAGCACTGGAAATTTATCAACAAAAGAACTACTTATGGGTAGCTTTTAAGTATCTAAATTTTTCTCAGAGCTGCACAAAGTGATGTGCACCTATAGTTCCACCTACTTAGGAGTCTGTGGTGAGAGCATCACTTCAGCCCAGTAGTTCCAGGCCAGCTTGGGCAACATAGTGAGAGCTCATCTACAAACAAACAAACAACAACAACAACAACAACAAAAAAAAAAAAAAAAAACGAGTAACGTCTACTTCCCTGCCCTAAATTTCAGGTAGCAAAAGGCCTATGGATATAAATAGTGCCAGAATTAGGAATTGTAAATTTTTACATTAAAAATACATTTCAAAATTCAAATATTTTAAAATAAAGTTGGTTTTCTCTCTCTCTTTCTCTCTCTCTTCTTTTTTTTTTTTTTTTTGGTTCTCTCTTTTTGTAGAAGATAGGAGGATGAACAGATAAATTGTCAGATTGTTCAAAGTTGACTAGAAAATTCATTTTGAATTCCAAATAAATGCTACAGAATTTCTTACCTTCTTTTTTCATATTGCCATTTCAGAACTTCGACGAGGACAAATTTGATCCTTTTCTAAGGAATATAAACGCTAAAATGTCATTCAGTAAAAGGAAAGACCAGGATATACACAAATGTAAAAACATATTAAATGCAGAGGTTATAGAGCACGAAGAGCAAGACCCTCCTTACCCAGCAGGTATAAAACCTGCAGGATCTACTAACATAGTTTGGGGCCATGGTCCTAATCCCATCACAGTACAGATGTCAGACATGAAAAATAAGCGGTCTTCAGATCCTACTATCAACACAATAAAGACTTCAGATGTTGAAAACAAGTTGTCCCGTGATTCTACCATCAACATAACAAAGTCTTCAGATACTAAGAATAAGTTATCCCTTGATCCTGTGATCACCACAGTGAAAACTTTAGACACTAAGAATAAGTTAAAAGAAAGACTACCAAATGTATCTTTACCAAACTTCAAAAGAGAATCATCCATGTCTAGAAATGTAAATATATATCAGCCCTCAAAGTCATTAACGCTTACCTCTGACATAGAAAATTTAAAACAATCCATGGTACTGAAGTCAATTTTGGGTAAAAATCTTCAAGACCTTTCAGATAAGTTATTTTCTAAGCCAGAAATTTATATGAACAAAGATTCAACAAAGAAAAGTCTCTCTCTACTTGTAAGCACTCGTGATAAACCATCAAATAGTATGGAAGACAAAGTATTTGAAAAAGTACAAGATTTACACAGCCAGCTTTCAGCAAAAGATATTTTAACTTCACAGACTCTTTTAAGTCAAGTAATTAAAAATAGTCCTACAAGTTTACTTCAAGAAGGCGAACCAGGAAAATCTCCAGAGGTAGAAGAAATCTCTGAAAAACACTCAGAGTCTGGTGAAATAGATTTTCCAACGAAGAAAAAGAATAGTTTCAAAAAGAGACATTCAACAAGTGAAGTGTCTAGCTCCAAATCAAGTTCAAATGGCAATACACATGACTATATTATAAAGCAAATATTCACTGCACCAATCTTCTCACAGTTGGGGATGGGAGTAAAAGAGCTGAGTGAGACACAGGTGAACTTACAGGATCAGTTGTCCACACCATGGGAGAAAAAGTTATCCTCAAGTATTCTAGTTAACTATGGAGAAAAAGATGAAGAAATAAAATTGTCACAGGCCAGATCTGTTATGAGCCAAATATTACAAGTATTTCCTGTAGATGCTCTTTTAGAAAGTGGGATTATCAAAGTGGTAGAACTAGATAAAGAACACCAGAGTTCTTTGCTGGCTACGGAGACATCCTCCCTTGAAGAAGAGCCAAAGACTTCAGATATTGAGAACAAGTTGTCCCATGATCCTCCTGTCGACATAACAGAGGATTTTTCAGATATGAAGAGCAAAACAGAAGTTCTTTCAGTGCACAATACACCTATCATTTCCCCCCAAACCAATTCTTCAATAGGTAGAGTTGAACTTATAAAAGATGGACAAAGTATGTCCTCACAAGATTCTAAGTATCAATCAACACCAGATAAAAAACTAGATTTGCAAAATGGTCAGAGGCTTGATAGAGAAGAAAATGATCTAAGTTCTACTTTAGAAAGTTTATGTAACTCATTGATGGATAAATGTAACGAGGCAGATACAACGAGGTTTAAATCCTTTTCTAAAAACCTCTTTAATGTTTTTTTCAAATATAATCTGTCTGAAAGAAGAAGACCACCAGAAAAAGAATCAGAAAGGCTAATTCAACATTCTTTGCCAAAAAGTACAGAACACTCTGAAGAAATCCAAGGGAATTTTAGTAAAGCAGACAAATTAGATGAAAAACCTATTTTGAGTCCAAAGCTACGTGTATTTCTAGAAGAACTCTCAGAGTCAGAAATAAAAAAATTAAAATCTGAGTTAAGTAAACATATCCAACATTACCTTGTAGAAAGGCTTTCAGAGTTGGGCCATATCACCAAGGAGGACTTGCCAAAAATTTACCAAAATCTGTGTTTGATAAATGAGAAAACAGAACTGAAAAAGCAAAACATTTCTCAGGAGAAATATTCAGAAACTGTAAAAGAAATCATATCTTTTATAAATAATTTTAACCATCATTTCATAGATAAACATTTAGAAGTAAAGCTAAAGTCTTTTTTGAATGAAATTCTTCAAAGCTATTTCCTTAAAAACCTTTCCGAGAGCAGTTTATTTAATGAGACAGAATCTGAGACTACCCACTCAAACATATCTTCCCTAAGAACTAGAAGTGCCTCAATATCTTTTCAAGAGTTAGGACAAGATATTTCAAGGGGGAAGTTTAGTCAAAGGCTTGAAATAAACATGAACTATCCTTTAAATAAATCTCTACAAAATTTTCTAAAAGCTTTATCAGAAAATGAAATATTAAATCTAAAAGCTGATTTAAGTAAATACATCCAGAGCCTTTTTATTGAAAAACTTTCAAAATCAGGACTAATATCACAAGGACAATTAAGGGGGATCAGAGAGCATATAAATTTGCTTAATTCTAGTTCCATACCATCAAAATATATAAACACAGATCTGTCTTTTAGAGATGAAAATTATTTTGTGGAGAAGCATTCAGAAAAGCAAAATAAATATTCAAAAATTGGTCAAAATACTACTTTACAAAATATTCCTGACAATAAGAGTATAGGAACAGAATTGATCAGAAAGGAACAAATGGGGTATTCTTCCTTACATAGTTTAAAAGAAAATCCATTGACAATTAGGGAAGACAAAAATTATTACCCTAGAGAAGAAGTTAAAACACTAAGTTTAATAAAAGTACAAACTTCTTCTAACAGAAATACCCAGGTGATTCCATTAAATAAGTCATCAGAAAGACTTACAGACATATTGCTTAAGAAACACAAGAAAGAGCATGATTTCATGCAACTTCCTCAAGCAGAGAGTTATGTTTGTAAAACAGAAATTCAAGATGCATATAGTTGGGATGGTAAATCACAAGTAATTCAATCAAAACCTTGCTTTGAAAGGACACTGAAAGTGAAGCCCCTTGAAAAACAGGAGAATATTGATACTTACAAATTGACTGTTCAGGAAAAACCTGAAGCAATATTGTCATCATATCCAAAAATTCCTCATTGCAAAATGCTAAGGGAAGATGAAGAAGATTTAAATAGAGTCATTTTTCCTACCTGGCAGACACATACTTTGATTAATTTCAATTCAGGGAATGAGGAATATTCACAATTATACCAGTATTGTCAGAGATTGAAAGGAAATAATAACAACAATAAAAGGCACCCAGTAACATTTGCACAATTCAAAAATGAAATGCAAACTCTTTATATAAATCCAAATAAAATTTGCAATGAAAAATATGCCAAGTTCCCTGAATCACAATCAAAAACCTCAAAACCATCCTTCCTCCCAGATGTACTGAAGAAAGAAAACATAAAACCCAAGGTTCGAAAAGAAAGAGACCATGTGGCCAAACCGAAAAAGTCATTTAACAAGATAGTAAGGATACTACCAGCCACACTGCCCACAAGAAATCATCTAAGGAAATCTGTTCCGACTTTGCTTCATTGGACTGCGAGAAAAACTATACATGTAATAATGTTTTTTCCTAAGTCATCTGTATTTAGCAAAGTTCTGTAAATAATTTACCTTAGAATATGTATGCCTGAATGTAGGTGTGTGTGTAACTTTAATTGCCCCAAGATATATAGATTCCAAATTTTAAAATTCTTTTGAAATTCATGTATGACCATACCTGATTCAAAATATAATCACAAAATCAGGAGGACTGTTAATATACCCAGTGCCTTTGTACAAAGTAGGTAAAAGAAACCCTTTCTGGGGCATGAATTAGAAAAAGGTATCATTTCCTCTGGCAAAAATCTCAAGGCTGACACAGCCTATAGCCAAGGCATACAGCCCTGCCCTCTTCAAACATGGCTGGACATTGGCCTGGACTAAAATTAGCCAGGGACTGCTGTGTAACACAGCTGCTACAACCATTGGTGGTGGCCATATACTGTGGAAACATAACTGAGATTTTTCTTTTCCTAGAGATATAACTATAAATATATAGGGATTTTTTTCAGATAGCCAAATTATCTATTTCAGTCAATAAATATGAAGCTCCTACTATGTGCCAGTAATTCTGCTGAGGATTAGGGATATGCATAATTTACATTCTATTGGATTATAAATTGAACATTTTTAACATCTCTTCTTTCACCCCTCCCTTTGCTATAGCATATGCTGAGATCTTGAGAATAAATAAAATCTCATTTATATTAACATAAAATAATTAGGATAATAAACTTGCTACTGGATTTTAAACAAGCCATTCTAAAGCAAGCCTGCAGCCATACCACAGTGGTGTCTGATCCTGTCAGATCTTGGAAGCTAAGCAGGGTAGGGCCTGGTTAGTACTTGGATGAGAGACCACCTGGGAATACTGGGTGCTGTGGGCTTGGGAAAAGGATCTGGCAGCCCAGTCCCCCCCCCCCCAAAAAAAAAAGCAATCAGCATTGAAAACCTTATGAAAAGCAGAAAAGCACTGACATGCTTTCCTGGCATGGCACAATGTCAGGTCGTATTTCATCTGTTGTATGTAGAGTTGCTATGAGTTGGACCTGACTCAATGGCAACTAACAACAACAATTCTCAAGCAAAGTTAAGATCTAGGAATAGAAGGCACTTGTTTTAATTTTCTAGACCACTGGACTACTGCTCTTCTCTGCTAGTATGTATAACATAACTCATAACTGTTCATAAGATCTAAAATTGATATTAAATAGATAACTTGATGTTTGCAATTCTGCCTTTGAGTGAGAAACTAAATCTAATTTCAGGATAGTTGCTTTGAATTTGTTTTTCACCATAAAACAAGTTATTTGCTTTATAGTGGCAGAGAAAATATTATATAGCTATATATTACATGTACTATATAATTGAGGGGCTTGGGTTTAGCTCAGTTGGTAGAGTGCTTGCTCTGCACACTCTGAGGCCCTGGGTTCGATCTCCAGCACCACTAAAATGGGAGAAGGGCCTGGCAGCCCACTCCTGAAACAATCATTGAAAACCCTATGAATAGCAGAAAAGCACTGACATTGTGCCAGGTATGGCATAATGTCGAGTGGTGTTTCTTTCCATTTTACATAGGATTGCTATGATTTGGACCCAACTTGAGGGCACCTAACAACAATATAGTTAAATCTACCATGTGTCTATCAGCTTGTCATGTTATGGAGGCTTGTGTATTGCGGTGATGCTGAAAGCTGTATTACTAGTATTTTATATACCAGTAGGGCCACCCATGGTGGACAGGTTTCAGCTAAGCTCCAGACTAAGACAGACTAGGGAGAAGGACCCAGTAGCCTACTCCTGAAACAATTATCCATTGAAAACCGCATGAATAGCAGAGAAGCACTGTCAAATGTAGTGCCGGAAAATGAGCCCCACAGGCTGGAAGACATTTAAAAAATGACTTGGGAAGAAATGCCTCCTCAAAGTAGAGTCTACCTTAATAATGAGAATGGAGTAAAGCCCCTTGGACCTCCTTCTGCTGATGTGGCATGACTCAAAATGAGAAGAAACATATTGGCTGCAACCATGGACTCAAACATAAAAATATTATGTGCATGGCACAGTGTTGAGTAGTGTTTCATTCTGTTTTACTTAGGGTCACTATGAGTCAGATCTGACTCAATGACACCTAACAACATATAGTTACATATTCTCTTATATAGTGTTAGTGTAAATATTAGATTTTATACTCTTTTGGATTTATCTTTTCTATTTAAATTCAACAATTTAATATTGAGCTAGTAAGCTGTGTGCATGTGTGTGTACATGTATATGCAAGTGTGTGTATACGAGGTAAAGGACATAGAAGATAGTTTTTGGAGGAAAGATTTTCTGAAGTTCCTTTAGACAAATGGAATCTTTAAAATCACTTTTTCAAATGAAATAAAATATTATGTTTATGTGAAATAGTATAAGATCATATATGATCTCACAACCCTTTCCATAAGAGCAGGTAAGAAAGGTGGTCATGTTATTTCCCTTCATTAAGCCAGCTTTTCCTAAATTTTACTCTTTAGTGAAATTGATTACAGAGAACAGAGTGATACTAGGACATCAATCAGGTGATCTCAAAGACATATTCATTTTATTTTCTAAAATGTAGGAATCTCTGAAAGGAATCAAAATAGAACAGAGAAAAAATGAGTTATAGGAGCTCCCAAAAAAGGAACCAGTGGTGTGGGTCTCCACACCCTTCCAAGTGGCACCCTGGTAATCAGTTCTCAGCTGCAGAGCTCATTCACCTAGCAGAAACTTGCTTAATAAGGGGCTTATCTCATTGTTCCATGTACATTAGAGGAAAAAGGAAGAGTGTTTCCCTGTCTTCTCCAAACACAGGCAAAAACGTGAAGTAGGTAGAATGGGTCTTTAGACTATCCACACTTTCTTTTGTGGAAATCTCTTCTGACTGCCTGAATTATTTTTTATTCTTTTTTAAAAATTAATTTTATTTATACATATTAGTGGGGTACAGAGTAATAAGTCATTTGCCATACCCATTGTGCAACTATTAAATCAGTTTTGCTTACACATTCATCACCTTACATATTTTACAGAGCAGTAGGAAGAAAAGAAAAAAAGTAGGAATTTTAATATGTAATGAGAATCGTATGTAATCATGGATTATACTTTCATTGATTTTTTCCTTCCTTTCTTTTTCATATATTCATATAGTTGCATCCTGAATTTTGTGTTTTTCCTCTCCCTCTTTACCTCTCTACATTGTTCTCCCTCCCCTTCCCCAACCTCTGCTCCCACCCACTGATCCCTGCTCAACCTTCCTAACTGTAATTCTAGTTCACTCCCACCTTGTGTTCAATCAAAGCAGCTCATTCTCATGATGTAGCTATCTGAAAGGTGCTAAGAAATGAACTGCTCAAACTACTGGCCAAAGTAAATTATACTAATGTAAGAATGACTAATAACCCCATACCCTTCTAGGGGTACTTTTAGATTTTTATATTCCTATTATAAAATATAGTCATAAATATTTTGGAAGAAAAAGACTTGTCACTTTTTTCTCTTACTACCAATAGCTCAAACATAAAAAGATCATGTACATGGCACAGTGCTGGATAGTTTTTCATTCTGTTGTACATAGAGTTGTTATGAATTGAACCTGATAATAAGTCACCTAACAATAACAATACTTCTAATTATTTGTATGAATGTTGTACACTTTTATTCTCAGGACATAAATATTTTTATTTTTACTTTAATTTTTTTCAGGACTCTGGGGTTGAACCCAGGGAATCAGCCAAGCTAGGCAAGTGCTCTACCACTGAGCCACAGCCTAGCCCCTTTTACATTTTTTATTTTTGAGATAGGTTCTCACTAAGTTACACAGGCTGCCTCTGGCCTCGAGCTTGTGATCTTCCTGCCACAGCCTCCCAAGTCACTGGGATCATCGGTGTGCACCATTGTGCCTAGCTATGAATTTTAATGTAACTATTACAACCATACTCTTGGATGCTGCTATGTGTATACTATATATAGTATATAGTATATATAGTATAGATATACAACAGAATGAAACACTAGCCAACACTGTGCCATGCACATGATCTTTTTATGTTTGAGCCCATTGTGGCAGCCCCTCTGTTTCTTCTCATTTTGAATTGTGCCTCATCAGCAAAAAGAGGTCTCATGGGCTTTACTCCATTCTTATCATTAAGGTTGATACTACTTTGCAGAGGCAATTCTTCCCAAATTATTTCTTGAATGCCTTCCAGCCTGGGAGACTCCTTTCCTGGCACTATATTTGACAGTGCTTCTCTGCTATTCATTGGGTTTTTAGTAACTAATTGTTTCATCAGTGGGCTGCTGGGTCCTTCTCCCTAGTCTAGCTTAGTCTGGAGCTCAGCTAAAACCTGTTCATGGGTGGTCCTGCTGGTATCTTTCAGCATTGCAGCAGCACTCAAGCCTCCATAGTACAACAAGCTGACAGACAATTGGAGGCACACACACACACACACACACACACACACACACACACACAGGTGTTCATTAAGTTAACTTTTAAAGACAAAACAATCAGAGTTTGGATAACATAAAAAGCAAAATATAGGCCCAGTGCCATGGTGCATGCCTGTGATCCCTGCAACTTGGGAGGCAGACGCAGGAAGATTTTGAGACCAGAGGCAGCTTGCATAACTTAGCAAGAACATGACTCAAAATAAAAAATAAAAAATGGGCTTGAGGTGCAGTTCAGTGGCACAGCATTTGGAAAGTATGTTTGAGGCCCTGGATTCAACCCCTAAGAACCACAAAAAAAACAAAAAAAGGAAAATATAAAAGTTTGTAATTTATATTTGGGGTCAGGGGAGAGAGATTTTGGTGAAGAACTGCAACATAGATAGGCTAGCCAGCTTTGCTTGGGAGAGTCTGATCCTTGAGGGTGGCTGCCTTAAGTTTTTCTGGTTCCCAGAAAAACTTCTATCTCTTTTGAAATAGGAGATAGCCCAAAACAATGAGATATTTTTAAAGGGTGGTTTCTAAGGTGGTATCTAATGGGTATGAGGGATGAACTTGGGACTGCCCAAGAATCATTCAGTGCTTTTATTTCTTTAGCTGTTGATATTACAAGCTTTAGTCCTTATAAATTTAAAATGTACTTTTAAGAAACCTAACTTACTAATTTGATGTGTGTGCTTTTTTGTGTGTTTTTTTCCTTAATATTTAGGATTGTCTGGATAAATCCGAGGATTTACATGTGCCCTCAGTCAAGCATCCTAAAAAAACAAAATCAAGAGCAAGACTTTTAGGAAAGAGCCTAGATGCTAGCCATAATCAGATAAAACATTCTTCAAGACCATATACTGCTCCAGAGCCTAACAAAAGACGAGAAAGCTCCACCATAAAATTTGCAAGTCCTCGAATGGTTTCAGCAGGCTTAGTTCATATAAATGATACAACCTCAGATTATGAAATGCGTAAAATGAGACCAAAAAGAAATTAAAAGAGGATATTGAAAAATATTCGCTTGTTTGTGATATTATCAAAACATCAAACAGTTCAGAATGATCTATGAGGCCAGCAGTCATAATAGAATTCCACCATTAACAAAATGGTTTGGAGATCTGTCTTTGTGTGTGATAGAAGTCAGCAACTAAATTTCATCTTGTTAGAACCATTTTGTTATGATTAAAATGAAAAACAAACACATTTGAAGTAAACGTGTTTTTGTTTATAAACCTTAGAGAACCCCAAAAATAGATATTCAGTTGATATTCATTACCAAAGTTTTGTTTTCCTGCCTTTTCCCTTTATAAAAATATCATTCCAATTTTGGAGTGAAGTATTTTCTAACTTCCTAAACATTTGTTACCCTCTGAATTATCCTTATCCACCCAGTTCTCAGGTTTTCCATTTGCAGTTACCTACATTGAGCCTTTTGTTATGACTAAACTTTATTCTTTAGCTCTAGTTATATTTCTAGATTCAACAGTCTGAAATTCTCTAAACCTATGGAGCTTCTGTTAATTTTAACATCATCTGATATTGCATTTTTTTTTATACTATGAAGTAGGGGGAGAAGGACCCAACAGCCCACTTCTGAAACAATAAGCCATTAAAAACCATATGAATAGCAGAGAAGCACTGACTATAGTGCCAGGCAAGGCACAGTGTAGGGTAGTGTTTTGTTGTGCTGTACATAGGGTTCCTATGAATTGGACCCCACCCAACAGCACCTAACAACAAGCCAATCTTGGAGTGACTTTCTAACTTACTTAAAAACTGTGAAAGAGCCTTTTTAATTGCATCAAATGCAGGAAACTGCATAAAACTGTTGATTGTTGTTGTTTGTTGTTAGGTGCCCTCAAGTCAGTGTCTGACTCATAGCAACTCTACATACAACAGGCGAAACAGTATTGTTAGTGCTTCTCTGCTATTCATAGGGTTTTCAATGGCTGATTGTTTTTGGGGAGTGGTTGCCAGGTCCTTCTCCCAAGCCTACAGCACCTAGTATTCCCAGGAGGTCTCCCATTCAAGTACTAACCAGGCCCAACCCTGCCTAGCTTCAGAGATCCTGACGGGATCAGATGCCACAGTGGTACGGCTGTGGGGAAATAAGAATTAGATAGGTTTTTTTCCCCCCTAAAGAGTTAAAACCTCGAGACAAATTTTGAAAAGGAGTGCAGCCACAAGAAGATGATGTTAAACTTGATGGTTTAAATTTAAAAGATACCATAGAAGCTAATAATATAAATATTTTACATTGGTTTTGTCATCTATCGATTCAGATGGTAAAATGCAACATTTAATTGTGTTTAATATTAGGGTTGTGGTTGTTAGGTGCTGTGGAGTCAGTGTCTGACTCATAGCAACCATATAGACAATAGACAAAACACTATTACCATTACTTCTCTGCTATTCATAGGGTTTTCAATGGCTGATTTTTTTTATTGTTGTTATTGGTTTTATTGGTTTTTTGTTTTTGGTGATGGGGAGTGGATTACTAGGCCCTTCTCCCAAGCCTACAGCACCTGGTGTTCCAAAGCAGTCTCTAATCCAAGTACTAACCAGGCCCAACCCTGCTTAGCTTCGGAGATCTGACAGGATCGGATGCCACAGTGCTATGGCTGCAGGCATAATATTGGAGAAGTATTACAATAAGCAAAATGAGTATTTGTCTTTTTTAAAAAGGATGTGAAACTAAAATGTCTCTAAAAAGTAACCTACGAGCAGACAAAAAAGTAAATTAGGCTAACCACAGGTAATAGTGGCCAACTTTTTGCAATTAGTCCCTATTTAACACAGACCAAGGCAGCAAAGTTCTATCTGTGCTCTCTTAATTACCCACAGGTCTAAGGAACAGCACTGAGAAGGTTTACTACTGGAGCATAAAAGTATAGAAACTACATTAACATGTCATCTAGATAGTTAAATTAACATAGGATTTTGATCACAGACTTCTGAGAATTGGTTCTATTTCCATAAAGTACAATATTTGTTGAACTTTGTTCACTGTTGAAAAGCAAAATTTCAACTCAGAGAATTTTGTTAGTTTTAATTTTTTCACCAAAAATCATAAAGGCTTAAACAGAATTGACTAGTAGAAAACATAATTACTGGTCATTCATTCAATGTAATTAAGGTAGTGATTTTTTTTTCAGTACATGAAGGTTGAACCCAGGGTCTCACACAAGCTAGGCAAGTGATCTATCAATGAGCTGCACCTCCAGACCCATTTTAATTTTGAGACAGAGTCTCACTAAGTTGTGCAGGCAGTCTCTGTCTCACAATCCTCCTGCCTTAGCCTCCTGAGTTTCTGGGATTGCAGATGTGTGTCACAATGCCGAGCAAGGATACTGATTTTTTATGGGGACCAAAAATGTTCAGTAATCCTCAAAGTGGTTAGTACAGATGGCTCATTTTAGGATTTTTTGACTTTACAATGGTGTGAAACTGATTCTCATTCAGTAGAAACTATACGTCAAAATTTGATGTTTTCTTGAATTAGTGATATGTAGTACAATGCTTTCTCGATGCTGGGCAGCAGCAGTGAACCACATCTCCTAGTCACCCACACAATAACAAGGGGAAACAACTGATACTCTGCAGTGTGTGTGCTGTGCTGCTAAGCTAAGGATTGGTGGGTGTATTTGACAGCTGGCATGTCACTGTGACCAAGAAACTGACTGAAACAAATTTATAAAAGAAGTAATTTATTGAAGACTCACAATTAGAGGATCAATCCATAATGGTGACAAGGCAGGTGTGGCAATGGCAGGCAGCAGAGCCTATGGCAGAAGAGCTCACAGCATGGTGGGCTGAAGGCAGAGAGTAACCAGAGCCACTGGTCTGGATAAAAATCCTCCAAAGGCCTGTCCCCAGTGATTACTTCTGTAAAGAAAGAATTCTACCTCCCAAAGTTCTATAACCTCCCAGGACAGTGTCACCAGCTGGGGACTCAAAATTCAAATACATGGCCCTTGGGTGACATTTTAGATTCAAATTACGACAGTCGGTAGGTATTAAATAAATTTTCCACTTAGGATATCTTTTTTATTGGAAAAATTTTATGTACAATTTAATGGGTTTCATTATGACATGGGTTTCAATGTGACATTTCCATATATGCATATCATTGCACATTGCTCACATAACTTCCCCCTTATACTCTCATGACCCTCCTCCCCCATCCCCATCCCCCACCAATGATCTCCTTTCTACTTGTGTGCCTTTTTGTGAGAATATTTATATATATACGTGCATCCCAATTTTGATTTTTATTCAAACTTTTTTCTATAGTGATTTACTTTTTTACATTCTCAGCAGTATTACATGAGTGATCTAGTCCATTTACATTATTGCCACCTTTTGGTATTATTGCTATTATTATTATTATTATTATTATTATTATTATTATTATTGCTATTCTTGTAGGGATTTTTCTATCTTCCCTCCCTTTTTTCCACCACATTAATAAAGTTGTGCTGTTTACATTGAGGTTGACCTCTCCCCCCTCAACCCTCCTCATTGACCTTCCTCCCCCTCCTGTCTTTTCCCATCATCGATTCCCTTGGCTAGATCCCTGCCTCCTCCTTTCTACTCCTTAAATTGTCCCTTCTATGCTAAATTTAATTGAACTTTTCATTATGTTTCAATTTATGTGTAAGATTTTTACCTTTAAGTTTGATTCAGCTCCCATATATGAGCAAGGACATATGACATTTCTCTCTTTGAGCTTGTGTTCATTCACTTATGATATTCTCCAATTCCATCCATTTTGCTGTAAATGCATTGTTTCATTTTTTAATTGCTGAGTCGTATTCCATTGCGTATATGTACCATAATTTTTTAATCCATTCTTCTGTTGATGGGCACTTTGGTTGATTCCATATCCTTGCTTTTGTGAAAAGTGCTGCATTGAGTATGGAGATGCAGGTGTCTCTGTGGTATGATGACACATCTTCCTTTGGGTATATTCCCAGGAGTGGTGTAACTGGGTTATATGGCAGACCTATTTTTAGTTTTCTGAGGCACCTCCATATGATTTCCAAAATGGTTGAACCAACTTATAGCCCCAACAACAGTGTAAGAAGGTCCCCTATTTTCCACAATCTCACCAGCATTTGCTGTTATTTGTTTTATTGACCTTGGCCATTCTTACTGGAGTAAGGTGGAATCTCAGAGTTGTTTTGACTTGCAGTTCCCTAATGGTTAGGGATATTGAGCATTTTTTCGTGTGTTTCATGGCCTTACAAACCTCTTCATTTGAGAACTATCTGTTTAGTTCCTTTGCCCTCTTGTGTACTGGGTTATTTATTGTCTTGGGAATTGCTTTCTTGAGTTTTTTGTAAATTCTGGAAATTAGTCCTCTGTCCTGTGTATAGGATGTGAAGATTTTCTCCCATTCTGTTGGGACTTCCTTGACTCTGTTGATTGTTTCCTTTTCTGTACAGAAGCTTTTTAATTTCACATAATGCCATTTATCTCTTCTTATTGGAATTTCATGAGCAATTGGAGTCTTAAGAAAATGATTTCCTATGCCTATATGTTGGAGCATATTCCCTATCTTTTCTTCTAGTAATTTAAAGTCTCTGGTTTTATGTTGAGGTCTTTTATCCATTTCAAGTTAACTCTTATGCATATTGAGAGGTGTGGGTCTGTTTTCATTTTTCTGCAAGCAGCTATCCAAGTTTCCCAGCACCATTGGTTGAAAAGGCTATCCTTTCTCCAATTTGCCTGCTTTGCTCTTTTGTCAAAAATCAGGTGGCTATAGATGTGTTGGTGTATCTCTGGGTCTTCTATTCTGTTCCACTGGTCTTCAGGCCTATTTTCGTGCCAGTACCAAGCTGTTTTTGCTACTACAGCCCGGTAGTATAGATTAAGGTCAGGGATTGTGATCCTGCCTGCACTAGTTTTGGAGCTTAAGAGTGTTTTAGCTATACATGGTCTTTTGTGTTTCCATATGAATTTTTGGATTGTTTTTTCTATTTCTGTAAAGTCTGTCATTGGAATTTTAATGGGATTACATTAAATCTATTGCTTTTGGTAGGATAGCCATTTTTACAACATAGTTCTCCCAATCCATGAGCAGGGGAGGTCCTTCCACCTTTTAGTATCCTCTGTAATTTCTTTCTTTAATGTGTTGGAATTTTCCTTGTAGAGATATGCAGGATCTAGTTAGATTGGTTCCAAGGTATTTTAAGTTTCTGGTGGGCTATTGTGAAAGGGATGTAGCTTTAATTTCCTTCTCTTCCTGCTCACAGTTGGTGTAAAGGAAGGCTACTGATTTTTCAGTGTTAATTTTGTATCCTGCCACTTTGCTAAAGGAGTTAATTGGGTCTAAATGTTTTCTAGAGCAGATTTTGGTGTCCTTTAGGTAAAGTATCATGATATCTGCAAATAAGGATAACTTGACCTCTTCTTTTCCTATCTGTATCCCTTTGATTTCTTTCTCTAGTCTAATTGCCCTGGCTAGGACTTCAATCACAATGTTAAATAAGACAGGAGAGAGTGGACATCCTTGTCTTCTTCCAGATCTTAGAGGCAATGGTTTCAATTTTCATTTAACATGATGTTGGCTGTAGGTCTGTCATAAATGACCTTTATGATGTTATTTTCCTGTTATGCCCATCTTCTCCAGGGTTTTTATCACGAAAAAGTGTTGCACTTTGTCAAAGGCCTCAGCATTGATTGAGATGATCATGTGATTTTTGTTCACAAGCCTCTTAATATGTTGAATTACATTAATTGATTATTGTATATTGAACCAGCCTCACATCTGTGGAATAAGTCCCACTTGGTCATGGTGAACAATCTTCTTAATATGTTGCTGAATTCAGTTTGCCAGGATTTTGTTCAGAATTTTTGCATCTGTGTTTATTAGGGAAATTGGTCTATAATTCTCTAGCTTAGATGTATCCTTGCCTGGTTTAGGTATCAAGGTGATGGTAGCTTCATAGAATGAGTTTGGGAATGCTCCCTCCTTTTCTTCTTTTTGAAATAATTTGAGGAAAACTGGTATTAATTCTTCTTTGAAAGTTTGGTAGAATTCTGCTGTGAACCCATTGGGTCCTGAGCTCTTTGTTGGGAGACTTTATATTACCTTTTCTATTTCAGCATATGTAATAGGTTTGTTTAGGTCACTTATGTCCTCTGGGGTTAATTTTGGTAAATTGTATGTACTAATAAATTTATCCATTTCTTCTGTATTTTCATATTTAGGGGAATATAATTTCTCAAAGTATTCCCTGATGATTTTCTGTATTTCATTGGAATCAGTGGTTATGATCCCTTTTTCATCCCTAATTTTCAGGATTTTGGCCTGTTTTCTTTTTGATGAGGTTGGCCAGGGGAGCATCTATTTTATTAATCTTTTCAAAGAACCAGCTCTTAATCTCATTAATTCTTTGAATTATCTTTTTGGATTCTAATTGAGATATCTCTGCCTTGATCTTGATAATTTCTGTCTGAGTGCTCCTTTTGGGATTGGTTTGTTGTTGGTTTTCTAGTGCCTTGCAATGTGTCATTAGGTCCTTTATTTGGCTAATCCCTACCTTATTGATGAAGGCACTCAATGCTATGAACTTCCCTCTTACTGCTGCCTTTGATGAATCCCACATGTCTTGCTAGGATGTGTTTTCATCCTCATTTGATTGCAGGAATTTTTTAACTTCTGCTTTAATTTCTTCAATAACCCATTGATCAGTCAGTAGTATACTATTTAATCTCCATGAATCTGTAAAATTTCTGGTGTTTTTCTTTTTGAGTTCCAATTTTATTCCATTGTGGTCTAATAGGTTGCAGGGATGATTTCTACTTTCTTGTATTTATTGAGGCTATTTTGGTGTACTAAAATGTGATCTATTATAGAGAAAGTTCCATGTGCTGCTCAGAAGAATGTGTATTCCTCATCAGATGGATAGAATATTCTGTAGATATCTGTGAGTCCCAGTTGGGCTAAGGTGCAAATTAAGCTTGTCATTTCTCTGTTTATTTTTTTTTATGGCCTGTCTTTTGGTGAGTGGAGGAGGATTGAAGTCTCTCATAATTATTGTGCCTAGACCAGTGTAATCCTGTATTTCCCATAAAGTTTGGTTTATGAAGCTTGTTGTTGTTAGGTGCTGTCGAGTCATCTCTGACTCATAGTGATGCTAATAAGGTTTCAATGGCTGATTGTTTTGGGATTGTCTTGGGAGTGGATTGCCACATCCTTCTCCCATTTGTGTGGTGCTGGGAATCGAATTTGGGACCTCAGAGACTGCAGAGTGGCGCTCTACCGAGTGAAACCCAAGCCCCTTTATGAAGCTAGGTGCCCCTATATTTGGAGAATATACCTTAAGCAACATTATTGGTCACTGGTTGATTTTTTCCTTTTAGTAATAGGTACTGCCCTCCTTTATGTCTTCTAGTTAGTTTTGGATTGAAGGTTAATCTATCTGAAATTAGTATTGTGACTCCTACTTACCCCCCCACCCCCACCACTTGGTATATTGTTTTCCAGCCCTTAATTTTCAACCTATTACAGTCTTTGTGGGTTAGATGAGTCACTTGAATGGCATATATCAAGGGTTTATGTTTTTTTATCCAGTTAGCCAGTCTGTATCTCTTAATTGGTGAGTTAAGACCATTTACATTAAGAGTAATTATTGAGAAGTGTCCATTATTATGCATCCAGTTAGTACTTGTTACTGGTTTTTGATTCATGTTTATCTTGTTTCTTTCTTGATTTCCTCTTATGTTAATTGTTCATTTCTTTGATCTTCTATGTGGGGTTGTCTTATCTCTGCTATATGTGGTAGCTGATTGAGGAGCCTCTGTAATGCTTGTTTGGTGGTTGTGAATCATTTGAACGTGGCAATATCAGGGAATGTCTTGTACTCATCTATTTATTCTGCTGAGTAATATATTCTTGGTTGGAAGTTGTCCTTTTTCAGAATGTGGATTAAATGTGTCCAGGCCTTTCTAGTTTTCTGTGTTGATGTGGAGAAGTCTGTGGTTATTTTAATGGGTTTGTCTTTAAACATCAGTGGGGGTTTTTCCCTTGCTGCTTTCAAAACTGCTTCTCTTGAGCCGGGCATGGTGGTACATGCCTATAATACCAGTGGCTCAGGAGGCAGAGGCAGGATTGCAAGTTTGAGACCAGAGGCAGTCTGCGTAACTTAGTGAGACCGTGTCTCAAAAACTGAAAAAATGGGCTGGGGGTGCATTTCAGTGGTCCAGCACTTGCAAAGCATCCAAGGGCCAGGTCCTGGGTTCAACCCCCAATACCACACACACACACACACACACACACACACACACACACAATCCCTGCTTTTCTTCTGTCCAACATAAGCATTTGTACAATAATATATCATGGGGAGGATCTATTTAGGTCTACTCTGGGTGGGGTTCTGAATGATTCAGTTATGTAAGTATCCAGTTCTTGCATTAGCTCTGGAAAATTTTCACTCAGAACATCCTGGAATAAATTTTCTAATCCTCTTGTGTTGCTTTCTACTCCTTCAGGGACTGCCTGAATTCTTAAATTTCACTTTTTCATTTTGTCTGAAACCTCTTAGAGGTCTAGCTGGTATTGCCTCACCATTTTCTCTATCTTAGCTTGTGTGTAGTTAATATCTTATATTCCTTCCTCCATGTATGATATTCTCTGTTCAGCCTCATCCAGTCATGATGTTGAGGATTCTATTGAAGTGTTTATTTCATTCAGTTTGCTTTGCATCTCAAGGATTGCAGCTTGTTTTTTTCTGACTGTTTCTAGCTGTGAGAGTACAGACTCCGGATGAGATACCTTCTTCTCCAGGATTTCAATGGTGCTGGTGGTGTTAGCTTTGATGTCTCTTGTTGTTGTTAGGTTCCGTCGAATCTAATCCGACTCATAGCGACCCTCATAGGGTTCTCAATGGCTGTTTTTCAGGATTGCTTTGGAAGTGGGTTGCCACATCCTTCTCCCATTGATATTTCTTAGCATATTAATAATAAAAATTCTGGATTCTGATTCTGATATCTCTAGAAATCGGGATTGTTTGGTATTGTCTGTTGAGAGACTTTGGTCTGTGGGATCTTTGCATCTAGTATGTCCTTTCATGTTTCGTGTATTTTTTTATTGAGGCTTTCCCCATTGCTTGGTCTGGGAGTTGGGTTCCATTGCCTCCAAATGTGAAGATTCTCCCTCTGACATTCTTTTGAGGTTGGGTAATGATGAGACTCTGGCACTTTTTCTCACTCCCCACCCCACTCTCACATTGAGAGCTGGCAGGTCTAGGGGGAGGAGATTCTGCACAGCATCCCTCCAGTGGGGGATGATGGCAAAAAATTCACATCGGTTTCTTGGGCTGACCCAGGTTTCAGGATGCTCTCAGCAACCCATCCTGTGGCATACTCCTCCTGTGCCACGTTAACAGAGAGGTGGCATGTCTCCTGCTGCCCCAACAAGACCCCTGGCTCCCCCACAGAGCTCACATGCTAAGGTCTCAGCTCAGAGATCGCAGCCCAAATGGCAACAGCAGATGATGGCGAGCCAGATCCTGATGCCCGGCTCACTGCCCTCGTGTGTGACCCGAGCCCTGCTGCACTTGCTTGCAGATTCCCCACTGCAGTGGGTAGGAGGATATCGTGCTTCCCCCAGTGAATCTAGGGCCTGCACTCCTGTGTAGGACTTATGCCACCTCACTCTCCTGTCACGAACTGTGCAGCTAGGACCTCCATGGCAGGGGAGTGGCATCTGTGCTGGCATGCCTGCCACACTGGGTGTCTGGGCACCCACTGTCTTTTTATCATGCCCTGCCTCATTCACTCGCAGATCCCCCACTACAGTGGGTGGGATGATATTGTGCTACCCCCAGTGAATACAGGGCATGTGCTCCCATGTGGAACTTGTGCCACCTCGCTCTCCTATTGTGAACTGAGTGGCTAGGACCTTCGTGGCAGGGAAATGGAGGCCGTGCTGGCATGCCTGCTGCACTCAGGGTCTGTGCACCCACTGTCCTTTCGTGCATCTTGAGCCCTGCCCTGTTCACTTGCTGATCCCACTCTGCAGTGGGCAGGATGATAGGCTACCCCCAGTGAATCTGGGGCCTGTGCTCCTGTGTGGGACTTGTGCCACCTCATTCTCATGTGGTAAACTGTGTGGCTAGGACTTCCATGGTGGGGGAATGGCGGCTGTTCTGACCACTTGCTTGGAGTCTGGGCGCCCTCTGTCCTATCCTATTGTCTCAAGCCCTGCTGTACTTGCTTGCCACTCCCACACTGTAGTGGGCGGGATGATATCATGCAACCCCCAGAGGGCCTGTGGCCTGTGCTCCCATGTACAATCTCTTCCCTACCACTCTCCTATCACAAGCCACATGGTCAGGACCTCTGTGGCAGGAGGATAGCAGGTGCACAGCTGGCCCTGCACCTGTTGTCCAAGATTCACTCACCAGTTGCTCTCTGTGGGAAGTGCTATCTGTGTCTCATCAGCAGGATGTTGGCAGGCTGCCAGAGCTGCACTCCTCGGGGGATCTGAGCTCCAGACACCCACGTGAAATTTTCCCCTGGGTTGTATGTTCTCCATGCTCTGTGATCCAGGGGATGGGGAATGGCCCACAGCAGTTCTCTAGTTCTTCTCCATTTTTGTTTATTGATCTTGCCAATCACTGGAGTCTCTCCACCCTCTGCAGAATCCATGTGGTGCTGGAGGAATTGCTGGTGGGTTTTCTGGTGGCCCAGTTCTGTGTAGTTGACAATTTTCTCTTCCCACTGGAGCAAGTCTCCACATTTCTGGTGGCACACTCTCACTGACCTGCTGTGCTGATTCCTTTTCCCCTTTCAAACATTCCTCCACTATTGGTAATATTTACCTAACCTTATGGAATACACACACACACACACACACACACACACACACACACACACACCCCTAGCTCTTATCTAACTCATTTCTCTAACTGATCAATATGAGTTCTAACCCATTATTTAAGCTCTCCTATCTCTCTGCGTTTCAAGGCAGGTGTTATCTGTCTGCCATCTTAGCTGCATCCCTCCCACTTAGGATATTTTCAATTTTTGACAAATTTATCTGGATGAAACTCCATCATGAGTTGAGGGACATCTGTACTTATTTCTCTCAATGTGTACTTGGGGAAACACAACTCCAGATCTTTCAAAGAAAAGGAATACAGAGAATTGGTTTTATGACAGATGGACCAAAGCTAAGAAACTAAAAGAGATAGTGAGGGAACCCAGAGATTAGAAAGAGAAGGAAGTTCTGCATCACTCAACTGGAAGGGAAGCAGAAGTAAGAGGTGTTACCCGAGTCTTGAAGTCAGAAAATGAAGAAAGAGCCACTGCCGGGAACACCAGGAGAAATGAGAGGAGGGCAAAGTGTGAGAAATACCATGTTTGTTCCCTCTCTTCCAGCTCTCCAAGCTTCCACTGTTGCTTCCTGGACATGAGAGAATGAGAGTCCCTAAGAAATGTGGTTCCCAATGAAACAGACCAGTAAAGAGTGGAGAAATCGATTTGAGAGCTAATAGGCAACTGATCGATAGTATTAAAGCAGAAAACCACTGATCAGGGGTGAGTAAAGGAAGATGACATATTTAGTAGAGAGAAACTTCAAATCCCTTTGCTTTATTAAAATTTTGATGACAATATTGTGACATGCAAAAGATTAAAAATTTCCTACCATGGAAATCTCTAAAAATCTTACATATTTTTTTCCATATACTTTATTCAAGAAAGACATCCTTAAATATTTATTAAACATCTATAATATGCCAGACACTTCTGCTAAATACAAGTAATGTACCACTAAATAAAACAATGTTTTCAAAGACCCCACAGTCTACTGGGGATACAAATACAGAAGTAATTATAAAGGGTCATATAAGTGCTATTTGGGGAAAGTTCTCATAAGAAGGCATCTTAGCTAAGGTGACTGTGCTAGTTTGAGTCCTCCAAAAACCAGATATAAGGATGAGATTAGACACCTGGTAGTCAGAATAGTAGCCCCAAGTCTGTCCATATCTTAATCCCAGGAATGTGTGAATGTTACCATACATAGTGAAATGTGTCTTCATGTTAACCTCAAAATTTATGAATATGTTAGGCCATACAGTTAAGGGGAATCAAGGTTGTTAATCAAAGAGGGCAGGAATGTTTTCCTGGATTGTCTAGCTATGCCCAATGTAATCACAAGGATCTTTAAAAAGTGGAAGAGAGAGTGGGAAGAAAGCCAGAGAAATGACAGCATGAGAAGGACTCACCCCAACATTAATGACTTTGAATGTGGACAAGTGGGCCATGAGCTAAGGAATACAGAGAGCTTCCAAAAGGTGGGAAGGTAGGAAAACCAATTCTCCTTTACAGCCTCCAGAAGGAACATAGCCTGCTGACAGCTCAGTTTTACCCTGGTGAGACCCATCACAGACTTCTGAATCATAGGACTATAAAATCATAAATTGGTATTGTTTTAAGCACTAAGTTTGTGGCAGTTTGTTATAGTCATAGAAAGCTAATACAGCAAGTAAGGTTACTAAGGTACAAAATTCAAGAAGACATTCATACACAGGATGAGGCTATCATTTAAAATAGCCACTGGGATGGTTAATTTTATGCCAATAGTAACAGAGCACAGGCTGCATATATATTTGGTCAAACATGATTCTGTGTTTCTCGATGAGATTAACATTTTAATCCATAGGCTGAGTAAACTAGATTGCCTTCCTTAATGCAGGTGGGCTTCACACCATCAGTTGAAGATCTGAAGAGAACATAAATACTAAACCTCCCACAAGTAAGAAGGAGTTCCTCCTGCCTACTTTTGAACTGGGATACCAACTTTTCCTTGTCTTTGGACTCAAATTGAAACATTGGCTCGTTCTGAGTCTTGAGCCTGACAGCTTTTGGACTAGAACTTCATCATTGGCTCACAAGTCTCCAGCCTACTGGCTCACTGGCTCATCTGGCAGATTTTAGGATTTGTCAGCTTCCATAATTGCACGATCAATTCCTTAAATCTGATTATGTGTGTGTGTATATATACATATATATACATATATATGTATGTGTGTATATATACATATGTATATATACATATATACACATATATACACACATATATACATATATACATATACATATACATATACATATATACACACATGTATACATATACATATATACACACATGTATATATACATATATACACACATATATACATATATATACATATATATACACACATATATATGTGTGTATATATGTATATATACATATATATGTATATATATACACACATATGTATATATATACACACACACACACACACACACACACATACATACATACTATAGGATGGGGTTTAGCTCAGTTGGTAAAGTGCTGTTTTCCTTTGAGACCCTGGGTTTGGTCCCAGCACCACATAAGGGGAGAAGGACGTGGCAGCCCATTCCCAAAACAATCCTGAAAAAGAATCAGCCATTGAAAACCCTATGACCAGCAGAGAGGCATGACATAGTACCAGGCATGGCACAGTGTTGGGTAGTGTTTTGTTCTGTTGTACATAGGGTCACTATGAGTCAGACCCATCTCATGGCACCTAACAACATATAAACACTGTACATGCATACACATTCTATTGGTTCTGTTTCTCTGGAGAACTCCAATACACCTATGGCACAAGATCTGAGAGGCATGATTTCATGATGCCCCCCCCCCTTTTGTACTATATACAGGCAGAAGAAGCTTTCTTTCCCACTGATTCAGGAGAAGCTTTGAGGTTCCTGTGGGCTTCTCTGACTGAGGGGGATTTAGAAGGGGGAAGTGAATGGAATGAACTATAGCTCCCACCACTGCCGTTCCTCTCAGAACTTCAATTGTTCCTCACTTCCATTGTCCATTCCCCTTAACAAGTCTTGGTGGCTACAGTGGTAGAATAACTCCAATGTTTATTCTTTAGGGAGTCTAGCCAATAAACATAAAAAGGATTATGTTTCAAAAGGCCTGTTAATTTATGTATCATTTATCCTTTTGGCTTTGATTTTGTAGTGTTGAGGCAATCATTTAAATATAAGATTTTGAAGATTAAGAAAATCAACTGATGTAGGACCTAATTTACCACACCTCAAACTACAAACTCATTTGGGGACATAGCATCTTTCTTTTGCTAAGAAGAAAATATCATTAATTAAGAGGTCTATGTCCTTACATGTTTTACTTTCTACAGGTGCAATAATCATATAAAAGGTCAAAATACCTTCTGCCTCCATTGAATCAAATACCTGGTTGTCCCCAATTCATAAAGGTTATATAAATCAATCTGTTTTGAGAAAGGGCTTTTCTTGGCAAAACAAATTAGAATCTGTGTTCCGACTTTGTCAAACCAAAGAAAATAAAGAAAAGCCTAAATTCAATTCAATAAATCTTTATTGAGCTCCCACGGGGTGCATGAAATTAGGATCTATAATTTACATAGGTAGAAAAGTGTTACATTAGCCCCCTTTATTAAAAAAAGCAAATTATATCTTCTCCATATATTTCAAGTGAATCATTTAATGCAAGTGAGGCTCAGTTTAATGTTGCCATATGGACTAACAGAAGGAAAAGGGGATGCATAAATATTTTCTCTTCTCTAAAAAGGGTTTGGTGTCAGGATAAACTAGCCTGGTGTTCTAACAATAGCTGATCAAAAAGGCTAGAGAATCTGGATGGAAAAAAATGTCCTTGGAAGCACTGTCCTATGAAGACTCATTCCCAAGAGGAGAGCAAAATGTCAAAAAAAATTAACTGGCTCAAAAATTACACTGAGAGATTAAGAGAGGCATAGTCACAGCTTGAGGGAAAATAATCAAGAATAGTTGACACTAAGTGTAGCTAGATTAGTAATTCTGATCTTTCCCTGGAGTTGTGAAGGCACTCTGATATAAGCAGAGGGGATCTAAATTCATGCCCTGTGAACAGAGTGGTTTTAAATGATAGATTCTCCAGTGCACCAACTGTATTTTCAAGTATAATTCTGGTATTTGTACCTAGCAATACAGAAGAAAAAGCAGCAAGGAGAATGTGTCAAGTATATAGGACATGAAATGATTTGGCAGCCCTAGAATTCCCAGTCTGGGTCTTTTTCATCAAGAAAATTACGTTCTGGCTCAGTCCATGGCAACACTGGAGGCAGCGCTACTGATGGCTTATTGTAAGCAGGAGGCAACAGTGAGAGTATGGAATCCTGGCTTTCTTCTTTCATCTAGTAAAGAAACTCAAAATAAGGTTGTTGTCATGTAAATTCAATACATCAGTTTTCTTAGCAATAAGTAATTTTAAAGAAATCATTTAAAAAGTGTTTAAAACTATTTTTAGTTATTTTTCCCTAAAAATGCATTTGATTCTGATCATCAGAAAGCAGGAAGAATTAAGAGCCAAATAAATCAATTTTTAATCAGAATTACTTTGCTCTTTTATTATTTCCAGCCAATATAAAAAGGCCTCTAAATCAAAGTATACACTGAGCATAAAGTAACATATGACAATAGTCCGGTTCATTTTTACTAATTTGTTTTGCAGAATGAAAATCTTTTAGAAAGTCTATATATAGTTGAATTACCAAAAATGTTTTCTTGTTTTTAAATTTACTTTGTAAGAAAGTTATTAGTAAGATTCTTGGTAACCAAAGTATCCCATGACGCCAATAAAACAAAGTGACTTTAATAGTACTTGAAAACATCTAGACAACAGATTATAGATTAGCTTACCTGTTTGAAGAATACATGTGACAATAAACTGCTTGCTGATGGCCTGAAAATTTTTAAAAGTTATTAAAAAATAGAACCTCATATCAGAATATAGATTCTGTGAGTATAACTACATTAGAAATTAGGTTTAGAGCTATAAAAATTCCAAACTAAAAATTAAAAAGAAAAAGGACATATGTCAGAAGCCCAATTCTTAGCTCTAATCTTGACTGAGAAAATTAATTCCAGAAATATCCTTCAATTAACTCATACTCAATATTTTGGGGGCACATACTACTTATAAGGAATCATGCCAGGCACTAAGAGGCTCAAACAGATAAATAAGACAGACATAATTTCTATCCAAAATGATAACATCAATAATAATTTCTATTAGTATAACAGCAGCAATTTTTTTTTTTTTTTTTTTTTTGCAAACTAGGGGTTGAACCCAGGGCCCTACATGCTAAGCAAGTGCTTCATTGCTGAGCCCCACTCCTAGCCCCACTTGTTTTAAAAAAAAAAAAATTTGAAACAAGGTCTCACTAAGTTGCACAGGCTGCTTCTGGTCTCAAACTTGTGATCCTCCTGCCTCAGCCTCCCAACTTGCTGGGATTATAGGGATGAGCATGGCACCCAGCTTCTTCTATTTTTCTGAGACAGGGTCTTGCTATGTAGCCCACAATCTTCCTGCCTCATCCTCCTGAGTGTTAGGAAAATCAGAGCGAACCACCACACCTGGCAGGAACTCACATTTTTATACTGCTTACAAGTTTCTAAAGTGTCTTAACATAAATGCAGTACTTAATGCCCAGGAAGAGTAACTGATTTTTGTAAGGTGTCTTGGCTAGGAAATGGTGCAGCTAAGACTAGAGCCAACTCTTCTGATTTTGAATGCAATGTTCTTCCTATTTCCTTGTCATTTCTACTTGTTCTTCACATTGATACTTTCTAGATTAGACTACTTTCTGATCAAAAGATTGATAAAAGATTTGAAGCTAGGTGCCACGGCCAAAAAGATTTGAAGCTAGGTGCACACGTGTAAACCCAGAAACTCAAGAGGCTGAGGCAGGAGGATTGTGAGTTCAAGGCCAGAGGCAACCTATGCAATTTAGAGAGACCTTGTCTCAAAATAAAAAAATTAAAAAGGGGCTGGGGGTGTAGTGCAGCGGTACAGCACTCCCTAGCAATGCATGAGGTCTTGGGTCAACCATCCAGTACTGAAAAAAAAAAAAAAAAAAGATTTGAATTTTACAGAAGGGTAATATCACAAAGCTTCTATAAAATATAAAACATATAGGTGTTGTTCTATATAGAGGTGACCAATATTACCTTTTCTCAGGATCTTGCTGCAAACAGAGCTGAACCAAACTAAAGAAGGCAGGAGAAAAGGTTTTTGAGGATGGCGTGTGCAATCGGTCACTATTGACTGCGTGAGTTCCACTGGATACAAGTACACTCTCTCCAATCCCAGAGTCTACACCTGATCGGGAATTTTTCATTCTGGAGTCTGATTGAGAGAAAATACTGATATCCAATGGGCTATATGGAGGACCTTTCAGTTTCTGTAACAGCATCTAAGAGAAAGAAAAACTTCCTTCAACCCTTTTCAGGCAATATATTAAAACAAAAATAACAACAACAAACCTCCTAAGAGTCTACAATGAACATGTTTAACAGAAATTATCTAGAATATAAGAGAGCCTATGAAAGGTAAGTAGTTCAGAGATTTTAGAAGCACTTACCTGAGTCCTGTGCATGTCCTGGAAAGGTACCTGCCCACTGGCTAATTCACATGCAGTAATCCCAACACTGTAAATATCTGACTTCACATTATATCCATGTAAATCCTGTAGAACATAATTAATTTGAAGCCTTTTAGTGCAAATAACTTCACAAAAAGTTATATACATGTGCTGTTTAGATAAAGGATGGTGAATAATGGAAAAATAATCCCATAACCATGAAATCAAGATCTACCTAATATATGGTTTACAATTTAAAACTCCTAATGTAATTTAGACAAGAAAGAAAAAAGGTCTTGTAGTAGGCCACTCGCCAATCCAAACAAGACACAATTGTCCTTCTGTTAAACTCAGAAGACACTCGAGACATACAGACAACCCAATGCAACGGCCACACCTGACCTGTCTCAGTAGTTCTGGACTCAGCCACGGCTGCACTGATGTGCTGAACTGTGGGAAATCAAACACAGCCCTATGCCTCTGTCCATGCTTAACCAAACTATGCAGATGGGACAGGCCAGAGAGGGTCACTAGGCCATCACCAGAAATGAGGATATGGCTGGCTTTAAAGCTCCTAGAATAGAAAGAAACAATCCTAAGTACTAGGAATCTGGCCAATGAAGAAAGAACAATATTCTGGTCAGAATAAATCCATATATTCACTTGGAAGCTACATATCTTTTATGACATAGCAGTGTTTCATATACACTGTTATAAATACAGAAGTGTTCAGGGAGTTCTTTCACTTAATATAGCACTAGAAGAAGGGAAGATATAATTGAAAGCTACATGTTTGGGATTAGTATTTTTTCCAAACAAGGAATGTAATCAAATTATTAATTTCAAGATTTTAGAATGCTGTTACAAAGACACCTAAGAGGCCTAAAAATCAATTAAATAGTATCTGAAGCATAAGATTATAATTTAATGTTAAATATAAATACTATCCACTAACAGTCAGCCTCACAGTATAACATCATTTGTAAAGATATGTCATAAAAATTTCCTTTAATTGTCAGATAAATTATAAGAGCCTAATTTTTTCATTTGAAACACTAAATGTAGAAACTAATGAACAGGACAGCCAATAGTCTAATAAAGTATAAGAAAACTTCAGTTAATTAGAATATAGTCTTTGAAATCCTCAGTTAACCACCATGTTGTTAACAAAACAAAAAGCTTTAAGGAAATTGAAACAAATAATAAGAAACCAAGCTAATTTAGAAGTAACTTGATTAAAAAACAAAACAAAGTTCCAGGATATCTTAGAACAGCACCACTTTTCACATTCAGCCAATTAGTTCTGTATTTGCAATTTGGTAAGAAGAAAATATTTAGTATGATAATCTCAAGGTGCTGTAAAATATTTAATAAACCAAGAAAGGGTTAATTATAGTTTGTACGTGATATAAATATAAGCTAGAAAGCAGATACAGAAGCTCTTTATTTGATTAAAACAAATGAAAACAAAAACAGTTCATTAGGATCCCCTTCCCTACAGTGATTCCCTGAATGTACAGGTTCTTATTTCCTTCATTAGGTTGAGACTGTGAGCTCCCTGAGGGCAGGTGCTCTACTTGGCATAGATGCTGTGATCTGAATATTTTTGTTGAACGGACATAAAGGTAGCATCCACTGTATCTATTGGCCCCTTCCTCAATTTTCTTTTATAATTTTCTTATCTCCCTTAACACTCAACTGCTCCTTCCTTTTAAAAGTCTTCTACAAGATTTCTTCCATTCAAATTCTTTTATTTTGTAAAATGTAGAAGTAAATACCTATGAATATAGCCATTTTGGTGCAGATAGTTCAACCCTCGCACTGCTCCAAAAAGAATGCTTCTTATTAAAGTTTCACTCATTCCTTCAGGAAAGTAGGTCCTCAAGAGCTGGCTTGCTGAACCTGGAAAAAAAAACAACTCTGACATCTTTGTTGTTAGGTGCCCTTGAGTGCTGTCCACCTCATAGCAGCCCTCATAGGGTTTCCTAAAATGGCTGATTGCTTCTGGATTGCCTTGAGAGTGGATTCTCACATCCTTCTCCCGTTTTTGTGGTACTGGGAATTGAACTTGGGACCTCAGACACTGCAGAGCAGTGCTCTACCAACTGAGCTAAATCCCAGCCCCCTGAAATCGTTAGATGAACATTAAAAGTGATTTTGCTTCCAACCATGTTATAAATGTTCTTTTCAACTACAAATGCACACATATCTGTTACTTTTTGTAGTTTAACCATTTTGCCATGAAAAGGTGACTTTGCTTCCAGAATCTTAAAAGGATCATTTTTTCTAATGACAATTTTGTGTGTGTGTGTGTGTGTGTGTGTGTGTGTGTGTGTGTGTGTGTGTGTGTGTGGTGCTTAGGGGCTACACTCAGGGCCTCACACATACTGTGCAAGTGCTCTACCACTGGGCTGCACTCCTATCCCAATTTTTACTTTTTTATTTGGAGATAAGATCTTGCTAAGTTACATAGGCTGCCTCTGACCTCAAACTTGTGATCCTCCTGCCTCAGCCTCCTAAATCACTGGGATTAAAGGCATGGACCAAAACGCCTGGTTTCTAATGACATTCTAAAAATTATGAAAAAGAATTAACAATTTTTCAATATTACTGAATAAAAGTACATACTTCGTAGGTATGTAATATGTAATTCTTTAAACTCCAAAGGCAATTCAGAAAAGCTGTTCTAAAGATCAAAGCTCTAGAATCCATTCACTTATTTACACACTTTTTGAACTAAGTATTATTGGGCTAAGTACTATACTATATGAGCACCTGGGACACCAAATAGAAAATAGGTAAATGATCCTTGCCCCTATAATGCAGTCAAACGGACAGGGATGGTACACATAGGTATGAAAACTACTTATGTCTGCAAAATAACAGCTGCTATCCATTGAGAGGAAGGAAATTGAAGGGAAGAGACAACTTGTGCAAAGGTAAGGAATTCTTAGAGAATTAGTGGTGGTTTTGTTTCATACTTATTCTACTCTTTCTTCTGAAGACTAAAGTTCAACATGAACCAGATACAGAACCAAATCACAAAATCTGGAATTGGCCATCAGACTTAAAAAGTAAAAGGAGTGACTCATGAACCTAAGACCTCACTTATCTTTATAATGATAGTGTCCAGGTTAAACGATGAGTTACTTTATTTAAAATTTTCTTACCATAGGCCATAAACGGAGAAATAACCCAAAGCCAGCTGCCAACAGTAAAAACTGCCCAATAAGTTGTAATATTGGGATGTCGGAAAAAGTGGGATAGAATCACTGCTTTCTAGGACAAACAAAAAGGGAAAAGACATTTAAAAACAAACTTTCTTCTCTTATGATGAAAACAACAGCAGTAGTGGCAGCTAATATTCAAGGAAGCTTATTAGTACTAAGCATTGTTGTTAGTGCTTTCATTTCCTGAAATCTCACAACCACCTCTTGAAGCATGTTGACTCGCATTTTACAGAAAAAGCACTTAAAAATAAGGTAGAAAACTTGTCCACAAACAAAGGAAGGGGAAGTAGAGTGTAAACTTAGTCTGACTTTATTGTAGAAACACTTAAAAACTCACAAAAATATGACAATAAAAGTCACTCCTAATACTACATCATAGAAAAAAACCACTGTCAACATTTTGGTATAGTTTCTTCCCATCTTTTATTTTCTGTGTAATATATAAGTGCACATATAAATAATTTAAAAATTAGGATGATATCAAAACAAAATCCTTTCTTCAAAAATGATTAGTGACAATGAAAATGGTATTTAATATATATATGAAAAGGAATTCTGTTATAATCAATTTAGAACTTAATTTTGTTTAGCTGGATAAAAAGGAAACCCTTTGTTTCTTTTTTCTGTTTCTCTGTGTGACTGTTTGTGATTGGATCAACTAGGGGTGCTATAAATCTCCAGGCTAGTATTTTGGATATGATATTCACCGGAAGAAATTAATCATAGTTACCAAAGTTTGAATATATTTGTTCTTTCATGTATTCTTTCCAATTTGATATTGTTAATTAGAAGAGAGAAACCTACCTTCCACTAACAGAAGGAACTATTAATCAGGGGGAGAAAAATTCTTACATATCCAACCTCCTTAAAGAGATATTACATTAAGTATGTTATTTTCTTCATCTTGTTACCTGTAAAGCTTTTAGGCGTTCTTCAGTGCAGTCTTCCAGATTTGTAATTTTTATAGTCACCAGTGTTCCTGTAGGAGTATGCCGTGCAAGATGGACAGAGGTCAAATTATCAAATCCTCTTCCTATAATTAAACATAAAACTCATGTTAGCAACCAAAGAAAAAAGTTAACACTGTGTACTTCATCAAAATTTAAAACTTCTGTTCTTCAAAAAACATTATTAAGAAAATGAAAAAGTAATCACTGAAGTATTAACAATACTTATTTCTATCTGGTAAGACTTTCATTCTGAATACATAAATAACCCTTACAAGTCTGTATAATGACTAGCAATTTAATTAAAAAACAGGCAGAGGATTGGACAGGCAATCCACAAAATAAGATATGAAAGAATGGTCAATAAGCATATGAAAAGGTACTCAAGAAAAGAGAAATGCAAATTAAACAATGTCATACCATTACATATCTATTATCAAAGCTAAAACTGTAACTTGATGAGCAAATTGGGATACAGTCAAACAACAGAATGTTATTCAGCAATCTTCTTCCTCTACCTCCGGTTCCTGGGAACCAATGATGTGCTTGTGGTTTGTCATATAAATGGTATCAAAAAGGTATAGTCTTATGTGTTTATTAGTTCCTTTCACTTGTCATAATGCTTTTGAGATTCATCCATGTTTCCCTATTGCTGAGTAATAATCCATTATATGGATATACCACAATTTATCCATTTATAGGTTGACGGATATTTGAGCTGCTTTCAGTTTCTGGTGACTGTAAATAAAGTGGCCCAAAATATTCCTGTACAGATCTTTAAGGAGATACATGTTTACATTTCTTTGTCAAAAATCTGAAAGACTACTAGATCACATGGCAAATGTATGTTTAACTTTATTAAAAAGTTGCCAATCTGTTTCCTAAAGTGGCTGAACTATTTTTGCATTCCTACAAGCAATGTATGAGAGCGGCAGTTGCTTGGCACACTCCCTAGCAGCTCGTGTTAGTTTTTACGTATGAAGTCTGCAAAGCAGAATGGTGCACATCTGTGATCCCAGTGACTCCAGAGGGAGGGACAGGAGGATCTCAAGTTTGTGGTCAGAGGCAGCCTGTATTACTTAGCGAGACCCTATTGCAAGATAAAAAATAAAAAAAGGGCTGAGGGTGCAGTTCAATGATAGAGCGCTTATAAAGTATGCACGAGGCTGTGGGTTCAGTCTCCTAGGTACTGCAAAAAAAAAAAAAAGTATGAAATCTGAAGTTGCACCTATTACAGGGACCTAATCTATGTTAATGGGGCTGGGATTTAGCTCAGTTGCTGCTCTGCAGTCTCTGAGGTCCCGAGTTCAATTCCCAACACCTCAAAATGGGAGAAGGACGTGGCAACCCACTCCCAAGGCAATCCCGAAACAGTCAGCTATTGAAAACCCTATGAGGGTCTCTATGAGTCGGACTCGACTCCATGGCACCTAACAACAACAACAATCTATGTTAACTCTCTCCTTCTCTCAGTAGTCACCAAATTCTGTTCACTTTACCTTTGAAATGAAGATGACCTCAAACTCATCTCCTCCTTCCCAGTGTCCACGTTCCTGACTTTACTCAAGACCTCCTCTTTCCCTAGATTCAGGAAGTGACTTCCTCACTACATCCTGCATTCTCAACCACACATGAGGCAGAATTATTGAAGGAATTACTTCAAAACACCTATGCCTAGACCTCATTCCCCAGAACTTTTGATTCAGTGGCTCAGTGATGGAATACACGCATTGCAACTTTTTAGAAGATACTGATTATGAAGTGCTGATCTACTACACCTTCCAGACTGCTGACAGAGTTGTTCTAAGCTTGGCATTTGATCAACAGAAAGGCGTTGTAGTGCAGCAGCTGAGAGCTTAAACTCTACATGTAGTCAGAAGGATCTGGTTTCAAATCATTAGCTATATGATTGTCTGAGAGCCTCAGTACCCTTACCTTCTAAATGGGTGTGGTAAGGGGTTAAATGAAGAAAGTACAAATTACTGTTCAGCATAATTCCTGTTAGATTCTATCATTACTATCATCACTGTCAACAATGTCTCTCTAGCACAGAAAGGATATATTCCAAACTTCTGTCTTAAATCCTTAAGGAAACAGGTAAGATGTGGAGGGCCAGCAGAGTCTGAACTTCTCAATACACCATATGAAGTCCTTCACAGTGTGTTCCCAATGTGCCTTTCCAGATTTATCTCCTACCACTGTCTACTCTCCCCTTGTTCCCACTTGTAGTCACGGAAGAACTATGTGACATTCTCCCTCTAACCATTCTTCTGCAGTCACTTCCTGAGGTAAACATCTTTTATCTTTTTTAGAATGGCAACATTGTCTTATAATTTTGGGGACTTTGCCACCAGATGCCATTTTGAAAAGGTCAGATCCTTATTCTCCCTTGGTTGCCTCAACCCTGGCATGAGCTCTATGCTTGGCCAAATGGAGGACAGAGTGAGTGATGTAAAGAAACAGAGACTGTCAGAACTCAGTACAGTGGGGCCCAATGTCCATGGCAGGAGGACCTGACAAGGCTGCACTTAGTCCATGACCCTGGTTCTAGTCACTCAGCTTCTCTGGGTTTTTTCTAAGCCTGTTTCTCTACCAACAATTTTATGAGTTAAGAATATTGTTCAAAAATTCCTTTTTTTTTTTAATTAAGTTGGTTAGGATTGATCTCTGTTGTTTTTAATAAAAACTCAGACTAGAACATCTATCAAACTTCTCCTTATTCTTGAGAATCCAGCCCCTTTTTGCCATTTTTCTTGACTCCCAGAGGTGCTGGCTGGATGCCCCATTTTGTCTGTTCCATTACTGGGTGTTGGATTAAAATCAGAGCCAATCAGCTTCTATTTTCACTTCTATCTATTGTACCAGGGAAGTAGTCTCCTTTAAACTAGAATGGGCATATATGTTGTAAATAAGTATTCAAAGCTCCAAATAGGTTGTTTCCAATAGGTTCCAATAATGCTTAGCACATACCTTTACTACAGTACCCTCTAGTGGCTGAAACAATGCTATCTTATGTGTTCATGCTCCCAGATATCGTGTGACCTTTTCAAGCGTGTCACAGAGCTTTGGATCCCTAACAGCTAACACAGTCACTGTTTATAGTGCTTAATAGTTGTTCTGGAGTGTTCAGAGCAAATGTTTCACATATAAAACTGTTGTTGTTGTTGTTGTTAGGTGCCGTCGAGTCGGTATCTGACTCATAGTGACCCTCATAGGGTTTTCAATGGCTGACTGTTTCGGGATTGCCTTGGGAGTGGATTGCCAGGTTCTTCTCCCATTTTTGCGATGGTGAGAATTGAACTCGAGACCTCAGAGACTGCAGCGCAGTGCTCTACCAACTGAATCCCAGCCCTATAAAACTATATATATTTATTTATACATACATATATATACTCACATATACACGCATGTACGTACACATACACGTATGTGTGCATGTGTATACATAAAGAATTCATTTCATACTTAACCAAGAAAGATTTCTACAAATGAGATTTTAAATAAAATTTCAAATTAGAAAACAATTTAAAGAACTGTGGAGGAAAAGTTTGCATGCTTTAATTCCTACCCAATATAAATTATATCCATAAAACTAGAAGTTTTATAATGAAGACACACATAACAATTATGTAGATCATTTAGTGTCTTCCTTCTCCAAAGGCACTTCAGTGGACAAGTAAAACTTCTAGGCCAGACATGATAGCACACGCCTATAATCCCAGCATCTGGAAAGCTAAGACAAGAGGATGGAGAGTTTAAGGCCAGTGTGGGCTATGTAGTGAGTTCTAGATGATAATCTTTAAAATATCTGGGCTATTAAGACAGACAAAAAATTAACTCAATCAAATTGACTGACCCAGTTAATATACAATTTTATGCTGTAGGTAATAACAGAAAGAGTTGCCTCTATCATCATTCTGTCATCAGTGTCATTTCTGGCAATGACAGGCCAATTACGTGAAATCCAGGATTCTTACCTATTTCCACTTGCAGTTCATAGTGAGAAACATTGGTGGAACATATCACTTCATTGGCTCTAGTAGATGGAGGTGACCAGGAAAGGGTTGGCTCATCAACCTGCATTTTTTTCACAAGATGAAAACAAATTAGGTATATTTTTAGTTCCCCAATTTTGTACTGTCACCCCAATATAAAATACTGATATTGTATTTTTAAACTCAGACACACATGCTTTACAGACTATTTTAAGATCTAAAAGGAATTTACCAATTGCTAATTGATAGTAGAGAGTTTTCAGCATATATAGGAAAAATAGACTTACATATAGCAAGGAATACTTTCCAATGCAATTTCCAGTAAAAATTTTAAAAGCTGCTAAAAATGACTGATAAGTTTCTCAGGGTGTCTAATACATGTATCAAGGGAAGAAAAGCTGCAGCACCCCGTGAGGAACATTTCATGCTTGTGCTCTTGCTTCCAACCACTAGCTATATCCATTTCTCCCACAAGGTACATGCTCTGCTAGTGGAAGTGTTAACAGTGAGGAACAGCCTACCCACCACTGCTTATTAAAACTACTAAAGAAGTTTTTTAACAAGATGAAATGAGTCAAAAGGGAGTTCAGAAAGAAAAATAAACCTAAGGAGATAGGTGCTTAGGGGACAGACCTCTGGAGTGAAGGAACATGTATCAGTATGAGGTTTCATGGGGTGCTCTGGAGTCAGAAGTCTGGTTTGCACCTAAATATAGTGGCAATGAAATAACATGCATACAGGCAAAAAAAGAGGCCTAACCCTCCAGTGTCATATGATAGCCATGAAGATATTCTAAAGGACACAGGGGCCCCAGGACAACACTTAAAAGCTTTTACAGGCACCAGCAGGTGGCAGGAATCCTGTTACTGCCTCCGAGGTGGGAAGAAGGAAGAAAGGAAAAAAATGACATTACTAAGTGTGAAGAATTGTGCTAGTTTCCACATCCTTGACTCTTTAGTCAGGAGAAAAAGATGGAGTTTGAAACTGAAGAGATGTAATTATACTGACAGTAGCAGATATGTTCCCTAAACTTTTAAAAGGAAAAAGATAATCCTAACTCCATGGCTAAAGATGAATAAAGGTGAATACTGTTCAAGAGAAATGAGAAGTTTACTAAGAGTAAATCATCCCAAACTAACCTCACTTCTCTTTTTGACTTAATGACTAGTCAGACAACTAGAAAGCAAAAATTATGGCAGGGTCCTTGTCCTGTTAAGCTCTTTAATGACTTCCTGAAGATGTAAATATCCTAATTTAAGGGGGGAAAATGGTGTGTATTATATGTTGCTAGGCATAGCTAATTACTGAAAGACCAAATTAGGACTCCCAGTTATCTGGAGCAACTAAAAGAAAGGGCCCAGATTAGTACAATTTTAAGAGGGATAAACGCAAACTTTCACACTTAAGTTTAAAAAAATACAATAGCTTAAATATAAATCTGCAAATAAAAGGTTTATGGCTTGGAGGTTTCAAGCAATACAGCATGGGATGTAAGCAGTGATGGTTACATAAAAGCACAATATGGAGCTAGCTACTTGTACAAAAGCAAAATAGCACATAAAAGGAGACAAGAGTCTCACTGTATTCTGAACTGATTTAGTTAGTATTTGGAGCACCAAAGATAATTGCAACCTAATAATTTAGGAAGGACATTGCAAAATGGTGATGCCTAGTGATGGTCTACCACTATGGTGAAGGTCCTAGCAATACTTAAAGACCTGGGAATATTTAACATGGAAAACAAAATACTAAGAATATATAGAGTTGCCATTTTCAAGCAACTAAAAGACTAATGTAGAAGAATAAATGTACTTGCTCAGATGGCAGAGATGAGATCAAAAGAAGTTACAGCAAGCAGATTTCAGCTCAGTTTTAAGACATTCACAGTAACTAATAGAATAGGTATCAAATAGCTCCTCCCATCATCCCTTTTCCACTACATTCCGAGGTTGGAGACTCACTATTGACAGGAGCTGAGGCACATTCAAGAATTAGAAGTGAAGAGGGATTGGTCAATAAATGAAAAGGTGGTGGTTGTTGTTGTTGTTGTTAGGTGCCGTGGAGTCGTGTCCAACTCATAGCAACCCTCATAGGGTTTTCAATGGCTGATTGTTTTGGAATTGCCTTGGGAGTGGATTGCCACATCCTCCCATTTTTTATGGTGCTGGGAATCAAACTCGGGACCTCAGAGACTGCAGAACAGCACTCCACCAACTGACCTAAATCCCAGCCCAATGAAAAGAAACTGAAAATATTTGGTACTCACAAATGTCTCTTACAGCAAAAGAAAGTACTGTGATATAAATTTTAAGTACTTTGACACCTGACTTTAAATCTCCGTTATAAATTAAATTGCTTCTAAATATGATTTGAATTCCAAAAAAACCTCACTTGTAAGGAAAGAGTGGACTAATGATATAATGGAGGCTGAATTCATAACTCAGTCTAGTGAGCTTGTCTAATATGCTCCACTCTAGGTTTGCTGACTAATCCAGTTTCTGACCGTGAGAGGCTAAGGAACAGACCTCAAATCATGGTTTAAAAATCAAGCCAGTGAATAGCCTTCTGTGAAGTATTTTTGGAGTGATCCTGCTAGACTTTTTACTTGTGGTAAAACATACCTTCCTATATTGTATATACTAGGATGGAGGTTTTTAAAAAAATTTTGTATTTCAACAGCCAACTTAGAGATATTATAGTGAACACTCTCTGTGTGGGTTGAAAATTGGATTTAGATGGCCTTTTGGGAATCACTACAATGCTAAAATTGCATTATTTGAAAATGGAGCATCTGGCTGGGCATAGTGGTGCATGCCTATCATCCTGGCTCTAGGAAGACTGAGGAGGACCATGAGTTCAAGGCCAGCCTAGCCTACATAGTGAGACACTATCTCAAAAAACAAGCCCCCCCCCAAAAAAAAAGAAAGAAAGAAAAGAAAAGAAAGCAGCATTTCAACTCAAACATCATAGCCTTTCATTTGCAAAGTTTAAGTAAAAGAGGTTTCAGTGGAAAAAGGGGTTTCCAAAGTTATATGAGACACAAATCACTTCATAAATTGGAAATATTCTCCAGACGTGATATTTAAATCTAACATTTAATCCTGTCTATAGGGTCCAGGTTGATGGAGAGTTACAAGTTCCCCAAACAGAAGAAAACAGATAGTGTTCTTAAGTATGACTCAGGGAGAGCCCAGGAAGCCTTTCCAAATATCAGGCACCCATTTCCAGCCAGAGTCAATGTACATTACATAACTTTTTCAATTTTACTTCTCCACAAGGGACTTCAGACAGATTATGCCTGTTTCCTTCACTTAAGATTTTGTTTAACTCTAATAATAAGTAAGAGTTAGCTCCTTAAAATATAAAATGGCTCCAATCTGGAGGTTTGAAGGACTACAGCATGGAATTCTAAGTCTCTTTCTTGGTAAAAGTACGGACACAACAAAAGTCACATGGCTGAAATACGTCAACCTGAAGGAAGTTACTTGAGTCAAAACTCAAACTGGATACCATCTCTTACTGTAGGAGAGTGCATGTCCCTAGAGGGCTTTAGAGTATTTGTGAATAAAAAATGAAATGATAAAAATGATGATGGCTGAAGGCAGCCCTGGGATAAATGATAAATAAGATTAACTAGGATTATCTTATTTTGTAGAAAAATTTTAAGGTAGGTTCCACTTTGTAGTACAAGTTACATTATAAAGTAAGAAGGAGAAAAAGAAACTGGGGATGGTGATGCACACCTGCAATCCCATCACCCAAGAGATTGAGGTAGGAGGATCGTGAGTTTGAGGCTGCTATGTAGCCAGTTCAAGACCAGCCTGAGACATATGTGAGACTGTCTCAAAAAAATCAAGGGCTTGGGATATAGTTCAATGGTGGAATATTTGCCTACCATGTGCAAGGCCTTGGGTTTAATCATTAGAACTGAAGGAAAGCCGGGCACTGTGGTGCACGCCTGTAATCGCAGTGGCTTGGAAGGCGGAGGCAGGAGGATCGCAAGTTCAAGACCAGAGGCAGTCTGTGTAACTTAGTGAGACCCTGTCTCAAAAAAAGTAAAAAAAAAAAAAGGGCTGGGGCGCAGCTCAGTGGTCCAGCACTTGCAAAAGCAGGCAGGCACGAGGCCCTGGGTTCAACTCCAGTACCGCAAAAAAAAAAAAAAAAGAACTGAAGGAGAAAAATATCCCAGAGAGTAATATCTATGACCAAGCATTGTTGTTGTTGTTGTTAGGTGCCATCGAGTCGGTATCCAACTCATAGTGACCCTCATAGGGTTTTCAATGGCTGACTGTTTCGGGTTGCCTTGGGAGTGGATTGCCAGGCCCTTTTCCCATTTTTGTGGTTCCGGGAATTGAACTCGGGTCCTCACAGCGCTCTACCAACTGAGCTAAATCCCAGCCCATGACCAAGCATAAGTTCCTTTAAATATTATTTACTATATCAGGTACTGCTGAGTGGAGACAAAGATGAATAGGATATCTATCTCTTTGATGGAGATCACATTATGATTAGAGAGACATATACCTCAATCGCTGAGAGCTAATACAGTAAGAACTATTTTATGTGACTGTAAGATAGATGGGAACATAACTGAATAAGTAGAAAGACTTCACAGATGTGCTTTTTGAACCAATTTTTTATGGATAAGGAGAAGTTTCAGGGGGAGAAAAGAAACAAGAGTATTTCAATCAGAGAAAGTAGTATGTGCCAGGACTCAGAGGTAAGAAATGAAACCCAAAACTAGATATATTCCATACCATTGAGAGTCTCTATAACATGCTAGCTGGGATTTAGCTCAGTTGGTAGAGTGCCGCTCTGCAGTCTCTGAGGTCCTGAGTTCGATTCCCAGCCCTGCAAAAATGGGAGAAGGACGTGGCAACCCACTCCCAAGGCAATCCCGAAATAATCTGCCATTGAAAACCCTATGAGGGTTGCTATGAGTCGGACACAACTCGACGGCATCTAACAACAACATAACATGCTAAGAAGTTTAGATTTTATCTCATTGTCTTAAAGGAGTCAATGAAAGTTTTCAAGCTGGGAGGTGGCCTAAGCAGGCTTGTCGTGGTACAGTGCTAAACACTGATGTGAGCACTGTGGGATAAGAGGCTACATGTGTATCTAGGGGATTATAGGCAGTATGAGTCTACGTGCAATAGGACAAGTGGGAGGTGATGAGACTTGAGCAGTAGTGCTCCTGTGAAGGCAGGGACAGCAAGAGACGGCTAAGACTTGGTGTCTAACTACATATGGAGATGGAGGCACTGGGAGGATAACTCCAAAGTTTCTAGTTAGTAAGACTTAGTAGATAGGCTTTCATTAGCCAAAGCAAGAAATACAATGGATTGGTGAGCTTTGGGAGATTAGGTTTCACTCAAATTCAGTAAAGGTTTCTTTGAAAAATCTAATTAGACATATTTTACAGACACTTCTGGTGCCCAGAAGAGAGTAAAAATCTGGTAATCCGTTCTACTTAATGTCAGAATCCCCTCTGGACACGTGAGGTGGCTCCAGGACAATCTCAAACCTGAGCAATTGAAACCATAGGAATAGGTGAGGCTGCTCAGGCAGAGCTGGTTTAGGAAGAAGAGATCGATTATAGACTCTTGGAGAGACTAGCAGGGGGAAGAAACGCAAAGAGAAAGAGCTGTGTGAGACCCAGGAGTGAGTGGGATTACAGAAGGCAAATGCGGAGCCTTAATTGTACTCAACCATGTTCTTACCAAGTATTGATGGATACTGGTTTCAGACTGTTTTTCAGGTCTGAGTGATTCAACTTGTGTTCGTGAAGTACAGAAACAATCCTGGAAGTCAGAAATACATTAAATAAGTGAAAAGTATGGCACTAGGAACAGGGGTGGTACATGGATACAAAAAGGTTTGATGTCAGGGGCTGGGGGCAGAGAGAAAGAGCAGCTTTGAACTGGAGCAACAATCCATACCATGTAGATATTCAGTGTGTGAGCACGGAGGGTAGGGAGAAGAGGGAGACATAGCTGGGTATGCAGACTAATTTCATATCTGTTAGTATTGTATTTGGTGCTATTTCTCATCCTTGCACTCTCTTTTCTTGAGATTATAATATCAATCCATTCTAACCTTTGGTGTTAACTTTTAACTCTTTCATCACCTTTGATGAATTTTTGAATGTTTCCAAATGTTTAGCTAAATATTATTTTCTTCTATAGCTATTCTGCTATATTTATTATAATTTTTATTTTGATTCTCAGATACTTAACCCCATGTATATTTATTTGTTTGGGAGAAGGACCTGGAACCTACTCCCAAAAAACCATCAGCCATTGAAAACCCTATGAGTAACAGAGAAGCACTAACAATAGTGTTTTGCCTATTGTATGTAGGGTGACTGTGAGCCGGACACTGACTCGAAGGCACCTAACAACAACAACAATATTTATTTATAAGCCACATATTCAGTTTATTTGTAATCAATTTTACTTCTTAAGGTGACAAATACGTCTAACTCCAACTCAAAGCAAATTAAAAGAGACTTGTTCTATAAGTACAATTTATATTTTCCTGTATATTAACTTACAGTTATTATTAATATTACCTATAAAGAATTGTGATCTACATGTAATCTATCACATCATCAAACAGTGGGTTGAAGTTGATTCTATACTATTTAGGAAGAAAAAAGTATATCAAAAGAAAATTATAAGCACACTTTATGAGACACTTTTATAATAAATTATTTTTAAGCATTTCATAAACATTTGCATTTATAGCACATTTAACTACAATATCAAATGAGTCTCTTAAAGTCCATCTATGTCTACTTAACACTTTGTAGCCACTTAAGAATAACAAAACTTCCTTTCTTTTAAAATATGTCAAAATTTCTCAGTGATCAAACTAGTTATTTTTCTAGTTAGCCTAATTTACTGATTATTTTAAGTTGAATTCAGCACTCTGAATCTCAGAATTGTCTATTGAATGAAGGGACTAAATTAAATGGCCTTTTATATCTTCTACAATTACAAACTGATATAAGAGCCTTAAGTACTCCTTTGGAACAGAGGGCAGCAAACTATAGTCTACGAGCAACTAGCTGTTTTTGTGAATAATGCTTTACTGGAATATTCATTCATTTTTTTCATTTACTGTCTATAGCTGCTTTCATGCTCCAAGTGCAGAAGAATAGTGGCATGGAAATACTATCTGGTCTTCACAGAAATATTTTGCTACTCCCTGCTTTAGAGAATGAGGCACTTCAATATATTTTCCAGCTATATACATTTAAAGAAAATGTGTTATATATTTTCCATACAACAATACAGTTGTCTAACTTCATAATTCTGCGTCTCAGCCCTGGGAATGATGGAGCAGACTGGCAGATCTGAGTCAGAACCCTGGCTCCAATTCTTGGCAATGATGCATAAACTTCAAATGAGGATAATGCCACCTGTCCTGCCAATCTCTCACAATTTTAAAGACCAAAATCACTGTCTAAATATAAATATTCCCTATTCAAATGTTATATTGTATATAAGACAAAATGAAAGTACTTACACTACTTAATCTAAAGCAGATATCATGCATTGATCCAAATATTTTTGTCTAATTTTTAAGTCAACGGCTTGTTTTAAATGCTATCTTGCTTGCCTGTGTTGTTGTTGAGTGCTGTTGAGTCCAATCTGAGTTAGAGGGACCCTTTGTACTACAGAACAGAACACTACCCAACACTGTGCCCTGCACACGATTTTTTTTTTATGTTTGAGCCCAATGTGAAGCAACTATGTTTCTTCTCATTTTGAATCATGCCACATCAGCAAAATGAGCTCCCAGGGGCTTTACTCCATTCTCATCCTTATGGTCAACCCTATTTTTGAGGAGACAACTCTTCCCCACTTGTTTCTTGAATGCCTTCCAGCCTGGGGGGCTCGTTTTTTGGCACTATATTTGATAGTGCTTCTCTGCTATTCATAGGGGTTTCAATACCTAATTGTTTTAAGAGCCTTCAGCCATACCACCCAGGCATCCAACCCCATCTAATCTCAGAAGCTAAGCAAGGTTGGGCCTGGTTAGTTCTCAGATATAAGACTGCCTGGAAATACTGGGTGCTGTAGGCGTGGGAGAAGGACCCAACAGCCCATCCCCAAAACCATTAGCCATTGAAAACCCTATGAACAGCAGAGAAGCACTGATACAGGGCCGCTCATGGCACTGTATCAGGTAGTGTTTCCTTCTGTTGTATATAAGGTCACTATGAGTTGGACTCAACAGCACCAAAGAACAACAACAAATTGTTTTGGGAGGGGGCTGCCAGATCCTTCTCTGTAGTCTGTCTTAGTCTAGAAGCTCAGCTGAAACCTGTCCACCATGGGTGGCCCTGCTGCTATCTGAAATACTGGTGACATAGCTTTTAGCATCACAGTAACATGCAAGCCCCCACAACATAAACTGACAGACTTTGTGGGGGTGTGAGATGGAAATTTACAAAAGGAATTTTTGAGAGATTTAAAGGATGAGACATAGCTAACTGGATAGAACTGGCATCTAAGTAAAACATATGTATGAAAAAAATGGGTATGTGAAAAAGAATTAGAATAATGAGTATATCAAAAATGTATAGGAAAAGCTATTATTATTGTGGTTGTTACTTTTGTGGTGCTGGGGATTGAACCCAGGGTTGTGCACATGCTATGCATGAAAAGAGACAAAAACTCACTGAGAGTTTAACTCATTCTTCAGGACCACAAGTCATTCATGTCAAAACATCTCAGAGCACCAAGAATAGCCTATTAAATCATGCATTTTGGAAGGGCTCTTCACTAACATCTAACTACTGTGATAGCACAAAATCAGATCTAAGTTAACAAAAACTTACCAAAAGAGACATTGAATCGCTTTAGTTCACAGAAAGTAACAAAAATCCATCTATTCTGAAGATTTTTGCTTTATCTTCCTTTCAAGATTCAGAAATATCCTACTACAAAAAAAGCAAAATAATTTAGGTTTACATAAAAGTTCGTTAAAGAAGTAGTTGCATAAACTCACCTGATATTTAGGCAGCCACTCCTGGACACAAGGGATAGAAACATTCCTGAAAACTGTCTTCAAAGAACAGTTCTCTTTACTGAACACTATGTGGGACCTGACATCACCATGGAAAGGCAGAGTGAAGTTGAAGGGAGGTTCTGATCAAGATACTTGCATCTCTTCTTCCTTGTCTTTTCTGTACTGGTTTTTAAGAGAACTCTGGATACATATGAAAGCCATACAGAGGAACAGTTTTGGGTGGAATTTTTACATAAATGGTGCCACTTACAAACAAACCTCAAGCCTTTCCAATGGTTCCATTTATAAGTAAACTTTGAGAAATTCCAAAGCTTTACAATTGGATTAATTACCTGTTAAATCATTTGGGGTTCCTGATTAGCAAATCTGGGAAAGAATCTGGATTGGTAATGGGCTAGTAATTAATGTGTTCCTGATGTTATATGTTTAGAAAAAGATACTTTTTTTTTTAGTTTTTATGTGAAAATGACTTTTTTGTAGGTTAACTTTTTGTCCTATGATGTTTGGTTGTGAACTCGATTCTTGACATTTGTCAACAGATGCTAAAGGCAGATTATTATGCAAATAATTCTTGTCTATCTTCACTAGCAGATTTAGGATTTAACATAGTAACCTCTTCAGATTCATGGAGATACAAAACCACCATCAAAAGTTTCCAGGCTTTTACAATTAGAAAAGGTAGCAATGTTCTAAACTTGCTAGTGTGGTATGTTCCCTTACTTCTAAGTAATATCATCTCTTTTATATAAATTGTGCTTCATCATTTCATTTCAATGAAGTCCTCAGATTTGATCAAGGCATCTACAAATATCTGAGCCAAATGAGAAAAAGGAAGATTTTGTAAATCATATATTAGAGCAGTATTCTATTACTAAGGAAAGAAGTGGATTTACCCAGGATGTTCATTACAAACCAAAGGTAGAGAATGGGAAAAAGAAAAACCTGAAATGTTATGATTATTTTGTCATCTGCTGACCATTTATGTCAATTTCAGGTGAAGGAGGTTGCTGTGCTACAAAACCAGGAAAGCAAAGCCTGCCTTGCCTATCTTCCAGGGTGACTGTGATCAAATGATATACCTAATTGGAAAGTGTTCATAACTACCAAACAAGTACGTATAAAAGATACAGAGGGTGCCCTGAAAGGTGCAGTGGTGGCAGGACAAAATGGTAAGGCTTCATGTGGAAAGTAAGTTGGCACTGTTTTGATAGCATGAAAATATTCATACTGCCAGGTGCGGTGGTGCATGCCTGTAATCCCAGTGACTAGGGAGGCAGAGGCAGAAGGATCGCAAGTTTGAGACCAGAGGCAGTCTGTGTAATTTAGCGAGACCCTGTCTCAAAAAGTAAAAAAATGGGCTGGGGTTGCAGCTCAGTGGTCCAGCACTTGCAAAGCATGCAAGTGCGACGCCCTGGGTTCAACCTCCAGTACTGAAAAAAAGAAAAAGAAAAGAAAAACAAAAAAGAAAAAAAATATTCATACCTTGTCATCTAGTAAAATGTCTACTTCTAGTAACCTATTCTAAAGAGACAACCAAGTTAATGAAGAAACCACCCAGTCATTACACTGTCATCTGTTAACAGCCAAGTATTCATTCCACACATGTTCAATGAAGGACCACCATGGGTCAGGCACTGTGTTCATCCACTGGTAATAGCAGGCAAGGCCTTGACCACTTGTAGCTGACTTTCCCAAAAGCAGAAAGAATTTTCTGTTTACACGATTTTGCTTGCTGTTTTTTTCATTTAATATCAGCATGCTGTTACTGATTTTGTTGTCTTAAAGAACAAAACAATTTGCAAATCTATTACATTATCTAGTTTTTCAGAAAAAAAAACAAAGGACACAATCTGTGAGGATTGCTGGTACTAACAGGATTGTCCTTGTGGGGTGGTTTAATCTCAGAGGTTTTGCCTTAGATACACCACAGTACTAAGAGATAATTTTACAAGACATTTTGAGGTCAAGGCAGCAGCTGCACCTGGCAAAGAAGTAGAGTAGAAGATTTGCTGTTAATTTTCTCCTCCCTGGTCTTTGGGAATGAATATAAATCCTTTTTTAAAATCACTTTAAAGGTTAAATATACCTCAGTGCATCCCCTTGCACTTGTATCTAAAGAGCTAATTACAATAAAGCTTTATAAATCATTTGTATTCATTCCATAACTGCATGGTTCATCTGAAGGCTTTGATCTGAAAGGTTAACTCAGTGGAAACCAAAGAGCCCCTCTATTTACAGAGCTTGAGTTTTGAGTTAATTTACCCAACAGGGACTATTGTTACAGGAAATGCAAAAAACAAACAAACAAAAAAAACAAAAAGCCCCCTTTGTTGAGTTTCAAAACAATAATTTTCAAAGTGATCTTAGGAGCCCATAAAACCTTAACCAACATTATAGCGACTGCACAGCTCTGTAGGATTTCCCCAACAGTATTGTGACTCATGCTCTCAACAAATATTTACTGACCGCCCACTCAATGTCAGGCACTCTGGTAGCTAGGAGCTATGTCACAAATCCTGATCAAATTTTGAGGGAAAAGGTATTTGACACAACAAACCCAGGAGGAGAAAACACAAAGCTGAATTTAAATACTGAAGACAAAACGACTCCTGAGCATTTAATTTTATAAAATGTTCCTGCCTAGTCCCGCAGGCAGATAGCATCGGGGTCAGGCTGTGTCTTCTGCTTGGAAACTCTCCAAGGACCGTGGGCGCGGCCACAGGTGAGAGCAGGTGGGTAGGGACTCGGCTGGCACCGCCGACCACGCACTCAGGTGCCTCCGCCACTGCGCGCGGTGACGGACGGCGCGGGGATCCCAGCAAAGCTGGGGCGGCACGGGCGCAGCGCCGCTTGCCTCGCCGGGCCGGACTCCTGCCACTGCTCCCCAGCCCTGTGAGCGGGGGCTCGAGGTGGAACGGCGATTTATGGACCCGGGCATCCCACGAGTGCGTGGACCGAGCCGCGCGCACTGTCGTCCCCCACCCGCCCTTAGACCTTCCCGTCCTCGGCTGCCGCCCCTCATTACCCTAGCGGCGACCACGGTCAGCGACTCTTCAGGCTGCGGGCGGTGCAGGGCCGGGACAGGCACGGGAGCCCTGGAATTCAGGAGTCCCCCGCTCGCGGAGGGGCGAGGCGAACGCGCTAGGCCCGCTCGCAGCGTGGGCCGCAACAGGGTGGCGCGGCCGCGACACGGGCCGCGGGCCTGGAACTCTGCCCAGCCCTAGGCAGCCCGTCGGGACGGGATTCGATCCAACCCGGCCCGGGTGCCGGCCCGGCCCGGCCCGGCCCGCCGCCCCGCCTCCTTCCCCCAAGCCCGGCAGCGAGGGGGCGGGGCCATTCGAGGGGGCGGGAAGGACAGGGAACTACAGTTCCCAGCAGGCCGTGCGCCGGTGCCGTGGAGGCTGCCGGGAGAGTGGGTCTCCTTAGAGCTTCCCTAATTGTGTAGGGGCTGACATTGACCTGGCGTCACTGCAGATCCGAGGTCGCCAAGTGATGATGTCGTGAAGTCGTCCGCCCGTCCCTGCCACGCCCGGGCGGTTACTGGCAGCGGCGGCAGCTTGGGCTGCAGCTCTCAAGCTGCCGCCCCTTTTAGGGTCTTTTCCCCGAGGCAACGCGGGAGGAGGACGCAGGACCCCGGGCTGTTCCAGTGAGTACCCTCTACGCGCGCGACCCTTACTTGCCCTTGCCAACTTCTCCCGAAGGGGCAGGAGCCTTCCCTCCCTGTGCCCCTCTTCTCGGAGGTCATACGTGGACACCCAAGGTTGGCGTGCTCGCCCCGACCCAGTCCCGAGGTGGGAAGGAGTTGTATCCCAAGTGTAGTTGCAAAGTGATGGGCGCTGAGCTCTGGACTTAGGATTCCTCCCAGATGCACCCCTGAGGATTGGCAGCCTGTCATCCTCTGCTGGACAACATCCATCTGGAGCCTTGTCTTTTAGGATGAGTGGCTTTAGTGCCTAGACATTAAAACCTTAAGCTTCATTCACCATCTGTGATGTAAATGGGAGAATAGGATATTGGAAAGAGCTCTTTCTGTATTAAGTCGAGTTGGGCTTTTCTTCATCAGATGCCAGATGCCACATGTCTTTTAAAAGAGAAACTGTTGACTTTAGTTTGAAGCGTAAATAATGGATATTGACCAATGTCTTTTTCAGTAACAACATAAAAATGATCTCTCCGGCACTTACAGAAATTCCAAGTCACACTAATAGTGGTGAACTCAGGTAGTTGTTCATGTATCTTTTACTTACACCTGCTATTTTCTGTGACGGAAAAAAAATAGTTAACTTTTCATGGGCCACAGGAGCAAAATGAAGTGGACTCTTCCAGTTCTTGGTCTATCCTAGTGAAGTTTTTCATGACCTTCAAATCTTTGCTGTCTAATTAGAAGTCTGAACTTACAGTGCTCTCCAAGTAACATGTTAATGGTGGTTATGTGACATTTCAACACAAATTGTTAAGGACTTCTTGTGGGGAGAAAGGGTAGAGATGAAGTCCGTTTATTATCGTAGCACTTATTCCAGCGTTCTGTTTCTAAAATTAGGTAGTGTACAGTAAGTCTCAGACATCATCAAGTACGTATATGTGAAAAACTACATATTTATTATCTTAGAAATTTTTATTCGTATGATGGAAAGAAAAATTGGGAAAGAACTATTTGAGTACTTGGAATCTGACAGGAACCGCACTTACAAGGTGTAGATACACAGCACACTAAACACTTTAACTCTGAAGGTCAAAGGTTTTGCTTATGTAAAATTGGAAATTTAAATCTTGATCTGCTTTGCTTCAGTGTTACAGGTCAGGTAACTTTTACCTACTTCAGAAATTACAGACCTTAAAGATTGAATGTTTAAAAGGGATTTTTCAGCATTATTGCCTAATACTGGTTCCAACAAACCTTGAGTATCTAGTGTAAGTCCAGAAACCCTACATTAGTACTTGTGAACAAATCCATCTCTCAGTCTGCAATTCCCATCCCTTATAAAGCTGATTAAGACCTTAAAAGCCCATTCCAAGTCTACTTTGGTGTACTTATGTAAGAAATGATGGGACTGGACTTTGATCACAAAGGTCCTTTCCATTTCACAGGTTTTGTGGTTCTATAGTTGAAAGTGTGAGCCAAGGAGCGTCATTCTCCATTCTGAATGATTAACTCTACAGTCACAAATACTAGAAAAACTTGTTTCTTAAAAATTTTATTTCAAACTAGGCATGGTGGCACACACTTGTAATCCCAGCACTCAGGAGATTGAGGCTAGAGAATTGATGCAAATTCGAGGCCAGCCTGGTTTACATAGTGAGTTCCAGGACAGCCTGGGCTACATAGTGAGACCCTGTTTCGGAAAACTAGAAAAAAAATTTTTGCTTTAATTTCAACATTCAAAATATGTTAAATACTAATAAAGGGATGAGACAGGTGATAATGGTATTTCATGTTCATTTTTATTTCATTTATATAATCTGTACCAGTTTTTTAATCTCTTTAGTTTATCCTATTTAGTTGGAAAGGAAGAAAGCTGAGGAATTAAGGTAATGTTGTTGCTGTTAGGTGCCATCATGTCAGTTCTGACTCATAGTAACCCTATGTACAACAGAATAAAACACTACCCAACACTGTTCCATGCTTGGCACTATGTCAGTGCTTCTCTGCTATTCGTAGGGTTTTTAGTGGTTGATTGTTTCAGGAGTGGGCTGCTAGGTCCTTCTCCCAAGCCTATAGCACCCAGTATTCCCAGGCAGTCTCCCATCCAAGGACTAACCATGCCTGACTCTGCTTAGCTTCTGAGAGTAGATGGTATTGGACACCAGGGTGGATTGAGGCAGACCATTAAGGTAATGTTGTTGTTGTTGTTAGGTGCCATGGAGTCAGTATCCAACTCATAGTGACCCTACATACAACAGGGGAAACAGTATTGTCAGTGCTTCTTTGCTATTCATAGGGGTTTCAATGGCGGATTGATTTTTGGGAGTGGGTTGCCAAGTCCTTCTCCCATTAAGGTAATAGTCACATTTAAATGATGTATTAATAAAATTCCAGTTGTATCTGTTCAGACCTGCAGTGTTCTTATAAGATAATAATAACAATAATAATAGGAAATATTTATGTAATACTATGTGCTACATACCCAACTGTTTTACTTATATTACTTTATCATCATGATAGCACCATGAGGTGTTTTTTATAGATAGGTAATGAAAGCAAATGGAATAGTAAATATGCCCAAGGTCATTTAACTACTGACTGGTAAAACTGTCAAACCTGGTAAAACCAAAACTTTACTCTGAAATTTGAGTAGCTATTGCATACCAATCCCATGACTGATTTTATTATGATTAAATCTTTTATCATTACAAATACTTTATTCAGAATGGAAATTCAGTCAGGGTTGGTGGTACACATGCCTGCCCACACCAGTAATCCCTGCAACTCTGGAAGCAGAGGCTGGAGGATCCCAAGTTTGAGGCCAGAAGCAGTCTGCATGACTTAGCAAGATCTTGACTCAAAGTAAAAATAGAAAGTGGGCTGGGGGTACAGCCCAGTGGAAGAGCACTTGCAAAAGTGTGTTGAGGCCCTGGGTTCAACCCTCAAGTACCACTAAGAAAAGAAAAGAATGTAAATTCATCATTGAATGACTTGCCTACTTTCACAAAATAAGTAAACAGCCAAGTCAGGATTTTTACCTATGTCTCTCTTATTTCAAGGTCCATGTCCTTTCCTCTACTTTCCATTAACCAAATCTTTATTAAATACTTTGTGTGAGCCGCTGTGCCCAATGCTAGGAATGCCATCTTCACTGTTAAGGACTATAGTCTGAAGAGGGAAAGAGACAATTATGTTAGTATATTGATCAACAGGATAGCAGCACCCAGAGGTACCATGTGAAACTGAACTTTCAAACTAAAACAGAACCATTTTTAATATAATATAAACTACTAAAGTTACAGCTAACCCTTCAGAGTGTACATAAGAAAATTTGGAAAGAATTTATATATAGTTATTTGTACCAGGGGTGGGGTTTAGCTCAGTTTGTAGAGTGCCATGCTGCACCTTCTGAGGACCCGGTTTGATCCCCACCTCCAAAAAACGGGAAAGGGATGTGGCAGTTCACTCCCAAAGCAATTCTGAAACAATCAGCCATTGAAAACCCAGAACCCTGTGAAGGTCGCTATGAGTCGGACCCAACTCCACGTCACCTAACAACAACATTTGTACCTAGACACTGGCTTTGCTTTTGACATTTTGTTTTGTGTATAGGTCATAAAGCTTTATACAACTACCACAGAATAGTCAGTATTTTTCTACCTTAAAGAATGATTTTATGTATCTGATAGACACTTTTATGGTGTTTTGTTGTTGTTGTTAAGTGCCAAGTGATGTCCGACTGACAGCAACCCTACGTACGACAGAATGAAACACTGTACAACACTGTGCCATGCCCAGCACTGTGTCAGTGCTTCTCTGCTATTCATAGGGTTTTCAATGGCTGATTCTTTTGGGAGTGGCTGTTGGGTCCTTTTCCCAAGCCTACAGCACCTGATATTCCCAGACAATCTACCTTCCAAGACCTAACCAGGCCTGATCCTGCTTAGCTTCCAAGATCAGATGGGATTAAATGCCAGGGTGGGATGGCTAAAGGCTTTTGTGGCATTTATACCCTTCTAAATCCAATCCTTTTTTGCTCATGAATACCTACTTTTTTTTTTTTTTTTCAGTACTAGGGAGTTGAACCCAGGGCCTTGCACATGCTAGGCAAGTACTCTGTCATTGTGGTGTACCCTCAATCCACTTCTTATTTTTCATTTTGAGACAGGGTCCCATTAAGTTGTACAGGCTGCCTCTGATCTTGAATTTGTAATCCTCCTACCTTGGTTTCCTGAGCTACTGGGATTATAGGTATGCACCATGGCACCTGGCAAAATACCTACCATTAATCTCCATTTATACATATATATATAGAAATATCCCCCACATGTCTTTCAGCTTGTCATGCTGTGGAACTTGTTGCTGTCAGGCTGAAAGCTTGCCACCAGTATTTCAGATACCAGCAGGGCCACTCATGGTGGACACGTTTCAGTTGAGCTTCCAGACTAAGACAGACTAGGGAGAAGGAACTTGCAGCTCACTTCTACAACAATTAGCCATTGAAAACCCTATGAATAGCAGAATGGCACTGTCAAATAAACTGCCAGAAAATGAGCCCCCAGGCTGGAAGGCATTCAAGAAAAGACTAGGGAAGAGTTGCCTCCTCAAAGCAGAGTCAACCTTAATGACAGGAATGGAATAAAGCTCCTAGGACCTCCTTTTGCTGATGTTGTTGTTGTGGGGTGCCGTCAAGTCATGTCTGACTCATAGTGACCCGTATAGCGTTTTCAATGGCTGATTGTTTCAGGATTGCCTTGGGGGTGGATTGCCACGTCCTTCTCCCATTTTTGCGGTATTGGGAATTGAACTCGGGACCTCAGTGACTGCAGAAGGGCACTCTACCAACTGAGCTAAATCCCAGCCCCCTTTGCTGATGTAGCACAAATCAAAATGAGAAGAAACATAGTGACTGCAACACTAGGTTCAAATATAAAAAGATCATGTGCACGGCACAGCACTGAGTAGTGTTTTGTTCTGTTGAAATTAGGGTCACTATGAGTCAGATCCAGCTTGATGGCACCTAACAACAACAACAATAGAGAAACATAGAGAGGTTAAGTAACTTCTCCAAGGTCGAATAGCAAATAAACAACAGAGTTAAAATTCAAACACAAGCATGTCTTCAGAGACTATTTTTAGCCTAATACTATTCTGTTAGCAGAATACTAACTTATCACGATTTTCAACTACTTGTGAGAAATGGGGGAAGAATACAAAAATGAATTGAGTATAGGGGATGTAAGGGGTAGACAGTTTGTCAGAGGAGTTGAAGAGCAACTGTAATGAAAGGCATAAAAAATATTTTAGGGGAAAGTGGAATAATGACAGGCAGTGCTGATTCTGCTGGGCTTCCTGAGAAGGCTTAGAGCAAAAAAATAGCATTTGACTTGGTGTGTGAAGAATGGTTAGAATTTGGATACATAGAATTGGGAGAGGACAGCAGAGGTAGAAGATGTAGCATGAACAGAATTATAAGATTGGGAATTTCCTGGTTTGTCTAGGGAGCTAATAAATGCAGTCCTTTGTGTTGGCCAGAATATATTGTGTGGTTGGTGAAGGAAGTCAGAGAAGGGGAGGGAACAGATGTCTCCGGAAGAGAACTCAGGGTATAAGGGACAAGGGAGATTTGAGGTTTCAAGCCTGCATGACTAAAGCATGTGCCAGATGTAGTTGTCCTTTAGGCAAGGAAAAAAATCATATGGTCCTCACTCACCAGTTAGTAAGTCTTGATTTCACTATCTCACAAATATCTTACTGTTTCCATTCACCTGGTTTATGCCTTTACTACAGTAATCCATCTATGTAGTAAAATTTGCTAATTATTTTTCTGTCTCTAATCACTCCCAAAGCAATCTTGAAACCAGGCAGTGAAAACCCTATGAGGATTGCTGAGTCAGACCTGACTCAGTGGCACGTAACAAGAACAATCTCTCTATTCCTGAAATTTGTCCTGTATTCTGCCTCCAGATTTATTTCTCTCAAATGCCACTTTCCATTTAGAAACTTGATTCTGCAGAGTCTGCAAGTTCAGACTTTGTTTGTTTATTTATTTATTTATTTGTAGTACTGGGGGCATTGAACCCAGAGTCTTGCACATGCTAAGTATTCTACCACTGAACTGTACCCCCAGCCCCTTTTTTATTTTTTAATTTGGGGCAAGGTCTTCCTACATTGCACAAGCTGCCTCTTATCTTGAATTTGCAGTCCTCCTGCTTCAGCCTCCTGTGTTGCTGGGATTACAGGCCTGGAATTACAGACATGTGCCACAGAGCCTGGCAAATCCAGACTTCTTAATGTGAACCAGTCAGGATTACATTTCTGCATTCTTCCCCAATAATCCTTCCCACTCAGATTGGTAGGTATACTGCTCCCAAACTGGCTTGCCTTGGGACCTTTCCTTTCTTTTTTTCTTTTTCTTTTCTTTTATCTTTTCCCTACTTTGTCCTATCAGATACCCCCATTATCACCTAAATCCTACTCAGAGAACCACTAAAATCTTACATCAATGTGAAGCCAGACTACCTCACTGGAAAAGATCTCTCTTCCCAACTCATTGCTTATAGGACAGTTATATTGAGATACCCATTATATATTTATTATCTAATTTTCTGAGGTTTTTTGTTTGTTTGTTTTTTCGGTACTGGGGGTTGAACCCAGGGCCTCCCGCTTGCATGCTTTGCAAGTGCTGTACCACTGAGCTGCACCCCCAGCCCAATTTTTTTAGTTTTTGAGACAGAGTCTTGCTAAATTACACAGACTGCCTCTGGTCTTGAACTTAAAATCCTCCTGCCTCTGCCTCCCAAGCCACTGGGATTATAGGCGTGTGCCACCAGGCCTGGCTCTGAGATTTTATAGATCATTTGATATTAGATCTAATATAGATCATGGACACTGGTAGCTAGCTGATTGACTAGTTGTTAATTGAGGTAATTTTATTGAAATTTATTTTATAACTGACTGCTTAATGTTCTGACTTTATTCCTAGCTTTATTACTAACTCTTAGAACCCTAAAGATATCCTAACTACCATATATTATGACTTAGTCATGCTAGAAAATGAGCATACAAAGTCTGCCAGTGGTATATAAATGGAACTAATTTATTTTGTAAAAATGATTAAGGTCTTTGAAGCTTATCTATATTTACCTGCCAATGTTTGCCAAACATTGAGCTCTTTCTCTTTTCAAGGTTTTTTTTCAAAGTTACAAAAAAAGAAGGAATTGTTAAAATAGGGCCTAATTTAAGAGTGCTACCCTATATTGTATAACATTGGAATTGATGAATTATATGAGTTAGTTAAACTGCCTGCAGCTATAGCCCTGTGGCATCTGATCCTATCAGATCTCGGAAGCTAAGCAGGGTCGGGCCTGGTTAGTACCTGGATGGGAGACCGCCTGGGAACACCAGAAGCTGTAGGCTTGGGGGAAGGACCTGGCAACCCCCTCCCAAAAATCAATCTGCCATTGAAAACCCTATGAACAGCAGAGAAGCACTGACAATAGTGTTTCCCCTGTTGTACAGAGAGTCGCTATAAGTCAGATACCGACTCGACGGCACCTAACAACAACAACAACAACATAAGATAGTTAATAGCTCACTGCAGGACTGGGGATAGAGCTCAGTGGTAGAGGACTTGTATAGTGTGCAATCCTCACCACTACAAAAACCAAACAAACTCACAACTCTGTATGTAATTCATTTCAGCAATTATTGATTAAGTTTCTTGAGCTCCTGCCATTACATTCCCATTCTGGTCAATAAGGAGGAGGAAAGGGAGACAGTCCCTTCCCTTTCATTTCAAGAGGACTTTTAGAAAGTAAATTTAGAAAGTAATTTACTTTAGAAAGTAAATTACAGTGTATGTGTGGAAGAAACAAATTAGATACTGAATTAGAAAACACAGGTGAGCAGAGAAGGATAATATACATCAGGTAGCCTGGTAACTTCTCCCTTCCTAAGGATTTTTTTTTTTCCTGTAGTACAAGGGATTGAACCCAGGGCCTTGTGCATGCTAGGCAAGTGTTCAGTCACTGAGCTACATGCCTAGCACCTTTTTTATGTTTTTATTTTTGAGACAGGTTCTAGATAAATTGCATAATCCAGCCTCTGGCCTGGACCCTGTAATCCCCTTGCCTCAGCCTCATACATAGTTGGGATTACAGGCACATGCCACAGCACCCAAATCTGAGGATGACTTTTAAGCTGAGACCTGAGGGTAAGAAGTAGTTACTATATAAGAAGTAGTTACCATATAAAGAATAGGAAGGAAGAGTATTCTTGGAAGAGTGAACCATAGTTACAAAGACCCATAGGTAGGAGAGCATGGAATAAGGTAAAAAGAGAAGGTATATGTCTTGGTGGCTGAGTAGGATAGGAGCAAGGAGGAAAGTGGTACAAGGTGAAGTAGAAGGAGTATAAGCAAGGTTAGGCCAGCCCCTGTAGACTATGACTAGAAGTGTGACTTTTATTCTAGGTATTATAACGTCAGCTGGTTTGGGGGTTTTGGGTTTTGTTTTTCCTTCCTTCCTCTCTCTCTCTCTCTCTCTCTGTCTCTCTCTGTCTCTCTCTGTCTCTCTCTGTCTCTCTCCCTTCCTTTCTTCCTTCCTTCCTTCCTTCCTTGCTGTATTTTTTTCTTTTGCTGGAGTTGGTTTTAAAAATATGATGCTTACTGTCTTATGGAAAAGGAAGAGAAACAAGAGCTGGAGCATAGAGCCCTGTTATATTAGTAAAGTGGGTAGATTTGAGATATATATTGGTAATAAACTTTACAGGATTTGTGAATGGATTAGATGTGACAGTGTGAGGAAGGTAGGAATCAGTGGATTCTAATCAGCCCATGGGAAATTTGAGTGAAGCTCTCAGGAGGAAGTCTGAAGGGCAGATTGGGATTTATTAACACTGACGAGATAGTTTAACCCATAGTTATTCTTGGTTGATACAGTGGTAAACCAAAAAAAAAAAAAAAAAAAAAAAATCACAACAGCAAGGAAGACAAAAAATGTAGTTATGGTCAAACTGTGCAAAGTACCAAGTTTAAGGATCACAAGAAGGGAGCTGGGTGATCCCATGAGGGGTCTGAGAATAAGCATCCAAAGGTGTAAGGCTCTAGGAAAGCCAAGGAAAGAAAGCTTAAGTAGGGAGTTGTCAATAATACTAAATTAGAATTGACATAACAATAAAGAGGATGTGATTAGGGGAGGAAGGGAGAGTGATTTCAGGAAAAACCAGGTTATAATAGGGTTAAGTTATGGATGAGAGGCAGGGAATAGAATATGAGAATAATTGCTGTTTGGAGAAGTTTGAATCAGCTTCTCTTGAGAGGACCGTAACTAGAGGGGAGTCCAAAGTCTTGGGGAAGGGAGGCTTTTTTATTTTTTATCTGTTTTTAATAAAGTTGACAATTTTGAGCATTTCAGTGAGCTAAGGAAAATGGTGAACCTGGTGGAGGACAGAAATAAACATTGGAGCAAGGTTTAAAGAAAGCAGAAGTAGAGACTGCTAAGTAATTTATGGTATATTTCATTATTTTTTTAGATTGAAAGGTATATGATAGAAACTAGGTTTCTCCCCCATCTTCTAGCTGCCCAGTTCCTCCTCTGAGAGGATTACTAACTTACATCTCTATCAACAAGTGTGCAAGTGCATGATGTATGCTTGTATGTAATTCCTCAGAGTTTGGAGAGATAGGTAGCTATGGATTATTTGGATTTATTGGTGGGAATAATGAGAGAACTGGGGAACATTTCTCAAAGATGAGTGAGAAAGTTGTGGTATGGAATTGTCTCAGAAGAGAAGGGACATCTCAGAGGAGCCTGGAGGGCATCTTTGTGTTGTGAAGCCTGGGGTTGATGGCTGAACTTGGCAGCCCTGTTCCACATGGTTTTGTGACTTTTTCAGGAGAATTTAGCTGCTGCTTTAAATTTAAAATGCAATTCAGTTTAGAGAAATGGACTGCTCTAAAATTCATCACTTACATAAAGTAAAAAATGCCAAAGTTCTGCTCTCTGCTCTTACCGTTTTCCACCATAGGCAGGTCATGTACAGTGCTTGGGGGTTATTCAGTCCAGTGGTATAAATCAAAACAAAGGGAAGCTTGTTGCTTAAGAAAGAGCACTCTGTGTGGAGGAAGGGAGAAGTAGGAGGAGCTTGGAAACCAATGAAAATTTCTCTGAGATGGTACCTCTCTTTCTAAACCATATAATTTAACAACTGAAAAAAAAAGATATTTCATCTTTCTCAGCTAGTACTAGGCTAAACCGATGAGTTTGCTTTTGTTTTCTTTTAGTCACAAAATTGAAAGACTATAAATGAGGCTTATGTTAGCAGCTGTGAGTTTTTAAAAGCTGATTGTTATTTGATGTGGAACTTATTTTAAATGCATTCATAATCAGCTGCAAATGCTTCGTGGAAAACAATAAATCTAAGCAATGAGCCAAAGAAAGGTTCAGTTATTTTAGTTATTACAAGAAAAGTGGTACTGTGTTATTTCCAAAAAAAATAAACAATAAAATAAAAAGATAAATCACTCTCATGCCAAACTCATACAATTGGGGTTTTTTTGGTTTCCTCTTGAGAGGATGTAGGAGGAGACAGAGTCTTGGCATGTAGCCCCAGCTGGCCTCCACTTTCCTGTGTATCCCAGCTTGGCCTCCAATTTGTACTCCTCCTGTCTCAGCCTTCCTAGTACTGAAATTACAGACATATGCCAATATACCTGCTTTATATATTGTTTTTCATAAAGCAAATACAGGGTTTTCTTGAGAATGTTCAATCTTAGTTTGATTTTGATTTTTAAGGTAATTCATTTAATTGTTGGACTGAAATTGTATCAGTAATCAACTTGGTCCATTAAATTACTTCTGAAATTCAGTATATTGATGTTTTAATCAGTAATCTGATTAAGTAGGCATGTATCACAATCTTTTTATGTATTAGTTGCTATTAGGTTTGGGACGTGCAAAAATAAGATACCTTCTTCAGTGAATTTGGAATGTAGTGAGGGAGAAATGATGAATGAGCCCATCATCTTCTGGGATAATCCAAGAAGAGAATTCAGTAACCACTGAGCAAAATCAAATGAGAAATTTTAAGATTTTCTAAACTTTTTTTCCATGTTTGTAATCTACTCTTTAATTCTTTGTATTGATTAATAGTAAAATTCTTACACAGGAAGAAAAGAGAACCTACACTTTTCTTGGGAGGCAAAAAAGAAAGAACAGAGTGTATTCATAGCCAGACTAGGAAAAACACCAGGTGAGAAAACCTCTTAGTGACAATGCCAAAGGAAGAGAAGAACTGCCAAGTAAATCCCTGGTGCTGAAGGCATGAAAGACAGGTACTTGGGAAAACAGCCAACGGTAGAAAAACAGGTCCTGTAGTTCAGTCTCAAACAGATACCTTATGGGTTCTCTGATAACCTGGCTATCTAGTTTCTCAGCTCAACAGCAGGTTAGAAGAGGGAGAGGCATGTTGCCAACAGTGAAGTGTAATGGTTGATAGCCTTACCCGGGAGTTTGTTGTTGTTGTTAGGTGCCATGGAGTCTGGTCTGACTCATAGTGACCCTATGTACAACAGAACAAAACACTCCCCAACACTGTGCATGCCTGGCACTACAAGTCAGTGTTTCTCTGCTATTCATAGGGTTTCAGTGGCTGATTATTTCAGTAGTGGGCCTCAGGGTCCTTCTCCCAAGCCTACAGCACTGAGTATTCCCAGGAGGTCTTCCATGCAAGGGCTAACCAGTCCCAACCCTGCTTAGCTTCTGATATCAGATGAGATCAGACACGAGGGTGGTGTGGCCATAGATGTTATATATAGGGAGAGAAGAAACAAAATTAGAAGTGAACTTAAAATCTTTTTTTTTCCCTCCCTGTATTGGTAAATGTTGGTGGGGTACAGAGTAATAAAGCATTGGCTTTTTCCATTGTGCAAATATTACATCACTTTTGGTTACACTTTTATCAACTTACAATGTTTATGAAACCCTTTGACTAATGTGTAGTAAAACTCATGTGCATATTTGGGTTATGTTCCCCTATTTTTCCCATGTACTCATGAAGTTGCATCATTTACATTGAGATTATCCTCTCCCCCTTTATCCCTCTACATTGTTTCTCCTCCACATGAATTTAAAATCTTTAAAAAAACAAAACAAAACAGCAATTTGGGATCCTTTAAGGAGAAAGAACTCTTAAAACCTATAATCCTGGAAGACATCACATTACATTATTATACATACAATAATATATGTATATTGTATATATAGTAATTGCTATTCATAGTAATGACCTCAAGTCATCAAATTATTTTCAGTGTATCAAAATTCATTTTTTTCCTTCCATAGCAGTTTATTGGACTTTTCCTCATTATCATGTCACCTTTACATGAAAAACTTTTTTTTTTTTTTTTTTGTGGTACTGGGGATTGATCCCGGGGCCTCACGCCTGCATGCTTTGCAAGTGCTGGACCATTGAGCTGCACCCCAAGCCCTTTTATTTTTTTCTTTAATTTCTGAGACAGGGTCTCGCTAAATTACACAGACTTCCTCTGGTTTCGAACTTGCGATCCTCCTGGCTCCGCCTCCCAAACCGCTGGGATTACAGGGGATTACAGGTGTGCGCCACCGTGCCCAGCTGATGAAAAACATCTTGCCATCAGTGTTTAAAATAACAAAACTATGGGGAAAAAAACACATTAAAAATTTTGGGGTTTTGGCACAATGCTGTCAATTTTATCTCTGTCAAACATTGGCAACTTCAGTGTAACTGATGGCCTTAGTTGGGATAGCTCTGAATATACACATATAACTTACTGAACCCCAAGAGAGATCTAGGTAATTTTTTTGTAAATGAGACTAGGCAAGGCTATACTTTCAGGGATCATTTCTATCATTTTAAGGTGGGCTAAGTAAGCCTTCACTTTTCAGATGCTCTAAGTCTCATGTTTCTCGTGTAGTTCTTTTTTTTTCCTGCTACATACTGCAGAGATGCAGCTAGACTACAGCCTGATTCATTCATTTAAAAGATATTTATTGAATGCCTGTCATTTGCAAGATAGTAAGGTATAGGGTAGGGGTTAATTTTGATCTATATTGTACTTATTATTTTTAGTTTCTCAAAATAAGTAACAGAATTATTTACAGTTTGTGGTAATGATATGTATTATTTTTTGATATTGTAAAATAACCCATTTGAAGGCAGAATGAAGCCTGGGGTGGTCATCCACACCTGTAATCCCAAGATTCGGGATCCAGAGCCAGGAGGATTGTGAGTTCAAGGTCAGCCTGGGCTACATAGCAAATTCAAGGCCAGGCTAGGATACAGGGTGAGACCCTGTCCCAGAAAACCAAAAGAAATAAATATTAAACACAAAATCAAACTTAGATTTGGAATTAACTCATTAAAGAGGCGAATGATGTGTATAACAATACACACAGATCACTCTGTCTCACTGTAAATACACCCAACTTTTAAGACCAGATAACTCATTTTTAAAAGGAAGTATAAACTACTTAAAAATTAATTGTGGGTATTTTTTTCTTCTTTATTCAGTAATCAGTATATGTTTTTTTAAAATGTAGAAGAGTAGAAAGATAAGATTGTAATAGAATTATCTCTGAGGCTTTTCCAAACTACATAAACACTCCTTTTCCCTGATATCCCCAGTTCTTGTCAGAACCTCAGAGGTTAGAGGTCCCAACTTCAATGAGCCAAGAGAATGGGGAGGGCAGGGAGAGTAGCAGTATGCATTCCAAGAGGCACGCTGGCTCCTAGTGGAGAAGGCCAGCCTGCAGGACCAGCTTGGAAGCTATTGCAGCAGCCACAGATAGAAAGAAGAGGGAACTAAGACCATAGCAGTAGACTTGGAAAATAAATTCATAGGAACTAGTGACCACGTGGAAAGCAGGGGCTGAGGAGAGGAAAGATGAGTTCTAGATTTTTGGCTCTACTGATCAAGTGAATTGATGATACTAACTTCTTAATGAAGCAAGGAAAAAAAAAAAAACATTTCATGGGAGAAACAACAGGAATTCAGTGGAGCGTGGTGGCGCATGCCTGTAATCCCAGGAGCTGGGGAGGCTGAGGCAGGAGGATTGCAAGTTCAAGACCAGGGGTAGTCTGCATAATTTAGCAAGACCCTGTCACAAAAAAGTAAAAAAATGGGCTGGGTGTGCAGCTCAGTGGTCCAGCACTTGCAAAGCATGGAAGCGTGAGGCCCTGGGTTCAACCACCAGTACCACAAAAAACAGAAAAAAGAAAAAAAAAAAAAAAAAACAGGAATTCAGTTTAGAATGTAGAGAATTTATGGTCCTGATTATAAATCAATATTGAGATTTCCAGTTTAAAGTCATGAAATGCTGATCTGTGCTGAAGATAGAAACTTGAGGAGTAACTATCATGTTGTTGGAAATGAAGGCATTTAAAGTAGATGAAATTCCTAAGAAGAGCAAGAAGAGGGCCCACCAGAGAATCCTGAAAAACTGGGGATACTAGCCATTTAAGGCAGGTAGAGGAAGAGAGTTTCTGAATTCCCTCAGCTACCTAGTTACTGTATCCTTCAAGCTCAGAATCGAATTGTCTTTTGAATGGCAGATAGCCAATAGCCATATCTCACAAAAGTTATCGTTATTACTCCTTGAATTTCATAGGGAAACCAAATTCATCCATTATATTATGAATTCTTACTCAAAAAAATAACCTTATCTTGAAATCCTGGGGATGGTTATGACAACTAGTTTTGAAAAACAAGTCTTATGTCTAAACATAATATAATTGGAAAGCCTCTTGCCTAGGAGAATTACATTAAAATAGTTACATGTCTTAGACATGAAAATAATTCTAGAGTAATTCCAGAATGACATGTATTTATAAATATGTTTTTTGGGTTTTTTGTTCATTTGTTTGTTTGTTTGTTTGTTTGCGGTACTGGGGGTTGAACCCAGGGCCTTGCCCTTGCATGCTCTGCAAGTGCTGGACTACAGAGGTCCACCCCCGCCCATTTTTTCACTTTTTTGAGGCAGGGTCTCACTAAATTATGCAGACTGCCTCTGGTCTCGAACTTGCGATCCTCCTGTCTCCACCTCCTAAACTGCTGGGATTACAGGCGTGCGCCACCACGCCCAGCTGTATTTATAAATATGTTTGTAATAAATATTCCTCCATCCTGACTATCACTCCATTTTAAGTTACACCCTGTTTCTGGTCATGTAAGATTGCACGTCCTGGTGCTAGTGATAACTTTATTTGAAAAGCCATATTGCCTACAGTTTTGTTTTTGGCACCTACCATATGAGGACTTCAGCTTCTGATGGCTTAATATACTATCATTTTTAACTAACTAAAGGACTTAGGATCATTTAAAGCTACCAAAACCAATTTTCATTTTATTATTGTTATTGTTGTTAGGTGCTGTCGAGTTGTGTCCGACTCATAGTGACCCTTATAGAGTTTTCAATGGCTGATTGTTTTTGGGGTTGCCTTGGGAGTGGATTGCCACATCCTTCTCCCATTTTTGTGGTGCTGGGAATCAAACTTTGGAACTCAGAGACTACAGAGCAGCCAGTGTTCTACCAAGTGAGCTAAATCCCAGCCCACATTTTATTATTAGAAGGGACAAAAAGAAATGAGGAACACAGATTTTCTTGTATATTCCTGACTGCTACATGAAAGTGCTGCTTCAAGAGGTCTTCTTAGTTCTTTGGTTTGAAGATAATTGAAGTTCTTTGTTCTTAGTTCTTTGGTTTGAAGAAGAGCAAATTATACAATAATACTCTTAAGTCTGATAGCACAATCTATCAGTTATTTCATGAATTTCTTAGTATCCTTTGGTATTTCTAGGTTTTCAGTTGATGTTGTCTTTTGATTTAATCTAGTACCTAAATTTTGCCAGTCTACACTAAGAGAAAATGCTTTCTGACTTGCTGGGGAAGGGTTTATTTGGTCCCTGAAGTACAGTACACATTTTAGTGTCCACAAAATCTATTTTATAAAATACCTTTGTTCACAGTGCTTTCCCCCATTTTCAGTTAAGAGAACAGGAAAACCACAAACTGTATAATGCCATTTACTCTGTTTTACTCATTTTTGGAGATCTCTACTTGGCTCCCTCCCCCAGCTTTTTACCATTAGTTTAGTCAAAAGGACATAAGTTTCTATGTTTAAAAAAAGACTTAAAAGTAAAATAATTATCCTGATTTTATTAATATCCTAGAATATAATTTCTTGACAGCATTGCCCTGTGAACTAATATTTTAATGTGCCTGTGACTCCAATGTCAGCTGAGTGTCCAGACCCTTGTGGTGCTAAATAGTTGGCTTTAATGTTGAGGCTCGTATTACAGGGAAGCGAAAACCCTCCCTAAGATTTCTGCAGATTCCTGGTATTCTTGTGGCCTCTGAGCTGTTGCCATCTCTATGGATCCGTTCTTCCTTTCCTTTCTCTCTCATGAGAAAGAAAACAACTGTTATTACACTAGTCTTGTGCAGAGCAGCTTAACCTTGTTTTAGATGCTGTGAGACCTCATCTTCCCCACTAAGTGCCTTTCCCAAATATTGTCCCAAACTTTTTTCCATGAGTGGAGTTTTACTGTCAATTGTTAAGGTGTTAAAGTATGTACTTTGTTAAATATAATTTGATAATAAAATAGGCCTTCTAGTAACATGTATTTTCTCCATTTATCAAACTTTCAAATGTTTAAATGTGTACTAAACTCAGTCTCCAGTTATAAGAAACCTATCTTAAAAAAGGTTTTATTAGCCACACGCAGTAGTGCACACCTCTAATCCCAGTGACTAGAGAGACTGAGGCAGGAGGATTGCCAGAGGCAGCCTGCATAAATCAGTGAGATCCTATCTCCAGATTAAAAAAAAAAAAATTTAATGGGCTGAGGATACAGCCTAGTAGTAGAGCACTTGCAAAATACGTGTGAGTGCCATATAATCATTCACATTTTTTCTAAACCAATCATGACAATGATTTTGAAAAAAAATGGGTGATGGAGAAGAGGCATAAAATTAGGGATACATAAATAGCAGCCTTTCTTACATTTTTGTAGTAATAATTTTTTTCAGTTAGTGTACAACTTAATGGGTTTCATGATAACATTTCTATAGATGCATATCATCGTACATTGCTCACATTCTTGCCAACAATTGTGCAAACAAATGGGTTTCTCTCTTGCTCTTCTTTTTTTTTTTTTTTTTTTTTTTTTTTTTTTTTTTTTTTTTTTTTTTTTTTTTTTTTTTTTGGGTTTTTTTTTTTTTTTTTTAGGTTTTTTGGGGCAGGATCTTAGCACAGGCTGGCCTGAAACACACTATAAAGACCAAGCTGGCCTCACACTTGGCATTAATCCTCTTGCCTCAGCCTCCCAAGTGCTGAGATTATAGTCATGTACCACCAAGCCCAACAGTGGGTTTCATTATGACATTTTAATACATGTATATAATGTACTTTGATCATATTCACCTGTGCATTACCCTGTCCTGTCACTGCTTATCTCCCACTGGTCCCCTTTCTTGTTGTTGTTGTTGTTGTTAGGTGCCATTGAGTCAGTATCTGACTCATAGCCACCCTCATAGGGTTTTCAATGGCTGACTGTTTCAGGATTGCCTTGGGAGTGGATTGCCAGGTCCTTCTCCCATTCTTACGGTGCTGGGTATTGAACTCAGGATCTCTGAGACTGCAGCGCAGTGCTCTACCAACTGAGCTAAATCCCAGCTCAGTCCCCTTTCTAGTCCCAAATAATTCTCCTTTTACTTTCATGGCTTTTCTTTTTTAAAATCTATACGCCATATCTGAGAGAAAACATGTCATATTTGTCTTTCTGAGTCCTATTTCACTTGACATGATCTCCAGTTCCATCCATTTTCCTGCAAATGACATAATTTCATTCTTCTTTATGGCTAAGTAATATTCAATTGTGTACATATACCACATTTTCTTTATCTGTTCATCTATCTGTTGATGGACACCTAAGCTGATTCCTAACTTGGTTATTGCAGATAGTGCTATGATAAACATGGATATGCAAGTGTATCTATTGTACGCTGACTGAGATTTGAGTGGTATAGTTGGAACATATAATAGTTCTATTTTTAATTTTTTGAGGAACTTCCATACTGATTCCATAATGGCTGAACTAATTTACCTTCTCATCAGCAGTGTGTAAGATCCCACACTCACTCCCACCCTTGCCAGCAGTAGTTGTTTGTTTTCTTGATCATTCTGACTGAGGTGAGATGGAATTCGTTTGTTGTTGTTATTAGGTGCCATCAAGTCAGTATCCGACTCATGGCGGCCCTCATAGGGTTTTCAATGGCTGACTGTTTTGGGATTGCCTTGGGAATGGATTGCCAGGCCCTTCTCCCATTTTTGTGGTGCTGGGAATTGAACTCTGGACCTCAGAGACTGCAGCACAGCGCTCTACCAACTTGAGTTAAATCCCAGCTCCCAGTGGAATTTGTAGTTGTTTGTTTATTTCAAAGCAGGGTCTCACTTTGTAGCTCAGGCTGCCCTGGGACCTGCAATCCTCCTGCCTCAGCCTCCTGGGTGCTGAGATTGCAGGCATGTGCCACCATGTCTGGCAATTTTAAGCATTTCAATATAGCTGCTGTATCCTTTGATAGTATTACACTGGATCATCAAGCATGAGATGAAATTCCTGTCTAGAAGTATAATTTTGAAAGGATGTTCATGTTGCCTATGCATACTCTCTAAATTTGGTATCCTTGTAGTCAGTCTTCCATTCCATGGTGCAAAAATGCCATGATTTAGGTTATAGCTCAGAGGTTAGCAAACTGGAGCCCATGGGTCAAATCTGGCCAATCCTATAAAATAAGGATGATTTTTACATTTCAAAGGGTTAATAAAAAAGAGAACACCAAAGATTGTATGCAACAAACCTTACATGGCTTCATAGCCTAAAGTATTTAGTACCTGGCTTTTTATAAAAATTTCACTGACTCCTGTTATGGATTCTTGAGTTTTAAAGTAGTTTAATAATTTGCTAGTTGTTTGAAAGTCACTGATGCAAAAGATCAGTGACTATATAAGTATATTCTGAAGACTGGATAATCATTAAAATGATGGTTACACTGCTAGTATATTGACATGAACAATAAATGAATAAATGGATAAACTACTAAGCATGTTAACATTATGGTGAAGGATGGTAAAAAATTACAAGTAACTTTTTTATTTATTTGTATACTTTCCAAATATTTTAAAATAAACATTGCTTTATTTAGAATGAGAAACAAAAAGTATATAGGTGAATGTTTGCATGTTAGATTTTGTGTGTTTTAAAGAGAAAGTGAAACTAAATGGACATTTCCAATCTAGTTTGTTGTGGCTGATTTTCAGCAGATGAGGCAGAGGAATATAGTTTATTATGCACTACTTTTAAACTCTTGTCATCTTAAATATTTTTCCCTTCAAAGCTTTTACCAGGTAACCAAACACCTGCACATGACTACATTGAGGCTTAATCTTTCTTGCTTTTACCATTATGTTAGTTGAAATCTACACTATTTAAGAGCAGCTAGGTTATAATATGAAAACAGCATAGCCTTTTAAAACATTGTCAGGAACTGTGCCCACATAGTTTATATTTTAGAGCTTGCTGGTTCAGCTGCATACATTGATTCCACAAATGTTCATGTGTCCAGAACAAATGTAAACTTTTAAGTATTCAAGGGATGTACTAATAACTACATAGTGAGTTAACTGCCAACTTAACTCATTTAATGTACATAACAACCCTATATGACAGGTACTGTTATTGTCCCCATTTCTATAAAAGAGGAAACTGAGGCACAGAGAGATTAAGTTAACGAAATATCAATTTTTCAGTTTGATTATTTCTAATTAGGTAATATGGAGAACGAATGAGAAGTCATTGAAAATAAGTGGATTATATAGAATATGTTATTTCACAGTCCATTACAAATAGGTGCTATTTAACTTTCTGATTTTTAAGTTTTGAATATCAATGTGTATAACTTATTATAAGGCCAACAAGGAAACATGTACTAACGTATACTTAACTAATTAAATAAGAGTTTGAAAGTAAAATCCAAAGGTAATGATTATCTTTATTTATTAGGTGCTCTATTTGATACTCCAGAAGACTAGGTCGTGAATTTTCTGGATGGGTAAAAATATTTAGGCACCATAAAATATTATTTTTTAATGTTTTATATTAAAGCCCTACTTAACTTTTTAAAGAGTAGGTATTATAGTTTGATTTAATGTCTTCCTCAAGGTGGGGGTCATGGTTCAATAACTCCTATTGTATTTTGATGAGGATACAGATGTGAAATATGAAATAAAAGGGCTTCTGATAAAGACTATACCTTGCTTTCTTGAAAAAGTCTATAATATTCTTTTTGGGGGGGTTATTTACCTAATTCTTACAAACAATAAGTATGGGAAGTGCAACCAGGGTTGTGTAATGTACTCTTCTTCCATAGAGTCACAAATGATTCCTTGCCTAGAAAGCCCTTTTTCAGTGTTGCTGTTTAGACCTTTCTGCAGTATCCAGTGCTGAGGAATTTCAAAGTCTTGGTGAGTCACATATACTCATCAGCTGTTACATATTTTCTTCTTATGTCATTCATTGAGCAAAGTATGGAGAAACAGTATCCCTTTCCACTTCAATAGTTGGGGCTATATTACTTCAAAAGTATAAATGTATTGGCTTTTTGCCAGTGAGCTATCAGACCAAACTTCTTCAAGCTTTCTTTGACCTTTTGACTACTTATTTCAGATCAAAATATATGATATTTTATTTCCAGAAATTCTTCATTACAAAGAACAAAACAAGAACATGATTAGCAAAATAATTGGAATGCATAATGTGTAAAATCATCATGTAATTAGTGATATGCATCATTTGAATGCAAAAAAAAACCTCTCAAAGAAAAAAATGTATAATGTGCTAAATAAGAAAAATTGGTATGCAATCACCATACCCAAAAATTCAATTGAAAATACAAAAACACTGACAGGTAGTAAAAGCAATGTTAGGTACAACAATATTTTTTATGTGTGAAAATTCTTACACAATGATGCATTGTATATTGTACAGATAATTTTTGTTCTTACCTCAGTTTTACTTTTTGAACATCTAGTACAGCTGCTTCTTGTTCCTTTTACAGGTAGATGATCACCCACATTGATCATGAGTTTTGCAATGTTTGAACACCTGCCTCTGCCTCTCTTGCATTTTACCTTACAGTTACCTTACAGTTCTGTTTACGCATGGCAATCGTTTTCTCTGCTAATGGGACTACAGATTAAAGCAATGTTGTCTTGTTTCTGGATGTTTCATTTATAGGATCTATGCATTTACAACGGTTAGCAGCTGTAGCCCTGTGGCATCCGATCCTGTCAGATCTAGGAAGCTAAGCAGGGTCGGGCCTGGTTAGTACCTGGATGGGAGACCGCCTGGGAACACCAGAAGTTGTAGGCTTGGGAGAAGGACCTGGCAACCCCCTCCCAAAAATCAATCTGCCATTGAAAACCCTATGAACAGCAGAGAAGCACTGATAATAGTGTTTCCTCTGTTGTACAGAGGGGCGCTATGAGTCGGATACCAACTCGACGGCACCTAACAACAACAACAACAAAACATTGAAATCATAGAATATACCCTGTCACAAAATCACAATGTTTCCAAATTTTGATCCCTCTTTTTCCTGGTTTTAGTGGTAAATACTGTTTTAGCCTTGATCTGCCTTTGAATTTCTTCATGGATTCATCTATGATCTGAAAAGGGCTTTCTTCCCTTGCTTTTTGGACTGTTTACCTCAGACAGGTAAGTACTTCATCTATGCAGTAATTTGGAAGCATCAGCAGGTTGTTGTGGCTTAATGGAATACAATGTATTTAGATAGTAACAACTGATAACCTGTTGTGAGTAATAGCTGATTTTATTGTTTCATTTCCCATTGAAGAGTTTGGAGACCAATAGTTGGCTATGTTTGGAAGTCTGTTGTTGCTTATTACAAGCATACCTCCCAATACCAATATAACTTCTACAGGATCAGTATCTGAAATTTCACTTGACGTTTTGTGTTCACACAACTAGTGCAAACACTCATTGGTACAATGGCTTATGAAGATTATCAGACTATGACTAAAAGTCACATGGCACTTTGAAACCCAGTAGGACAACACTCTGCATATTTAACGGCAGCAAATCCCTGTAGGATATCTGTGAAACTTTGCAGGACATATGTGTTCTAATGATAGTCAGAGCATTAATATTTGGCTTGGAAGCACATGCCAACAAGCACTTTACATCTTTAAATATATAGGACAGGAAGTCTCGTCCTTGCATTGTGAACTTTCCTATAAATCTTTTGAAAAGAAATGCTTCTTAAAACTTGTAACTTAAGAACTTTATGGATAGTAATAAAGTATGTACCAAAGCAAGGGATTTGACTCTGCTGATGGTCTTTTTCCTTTTTAGATGCAGAGTAGCCCTGGCCTTGAGCTCACAATCCTCTTGCCTCAGCCTTCCTAGTACTGGGATTACAAGCATATTACCATGACTGGCTGGAAGGTCCTTCCCTACCAAGCCCCCCGTACTGGGGATTGAACCCAGGGCCTCGCACTTGCATGCTTTGCAAGTGTTGCACCACTGAGCTGCACCCCTAGCCAAATTTGTTTGTTTTTGTCTTTGTTTTTACTTTTTTTAAGACTGAGTCTTGGTAAATTATGCAGACTGCCTCTGGTCTCAAACTTGCAATCCTCCTGCCTCCGCCTCCTGAGTCGCTGGGATTACAGGCATGCGCCACTGCGCCCAGTTAGATGGTCCTTTTCAACGAGACCGTTATTGTTATTTATGACATGTTTATTTTATACATGTATAATTTAAAGGTGCCTGCAGTCTTAGCACTGTGGCTTCCCATCCCCTCAGATCTCGGAAGCTAAGCAGGGTAGGGCCTGGTTACTACTTGGATGGGAGACTGCCTGGGAACACCAGATACTGTAGGTTTGAGAGAAGGACCCAGGAAGCTACTCCCAAAAATTAATCTGCCATTGAAAACTCTATGAATAGCAGAGAAGCACTGACAATAGTGTTTCACTTGTTATACGTAGAGTTGCTATGAGTCAGACACTGACTTGACAGCACCTAACAGCAACAATAACTTAAAAGTATTTTATAGATATTACAAATCTCATTTTTCCCTGAAAACAATGCTCATGATAGATTCATGGATACAAAAGTATAAATAGTACAAAAAATTAAAAGTTGTAAAATTACACATATTAAATATAACTGGACAATAAAGATTATGGAGGAAAGTCCCTGGTGTGTGGAAAAACATGTACCATAAGCAGTTGACAGTCAGTCAGAGATAAATAAATATGGCATGTGACTGTCTGAAATGTTTTTGGCAGAGGATCATTGTTAAAGTGGAATCCCTATTTAGTTAAAGGTTAATTCAGGTGAAGGTTAGGAATTCAGGGGCTTAAAGGCTAAGAAAAGCGAATAAAAGTGCTTCTCTGGAAACTTACCAAAAACAACAGGTGGCACCCCAGGGTGTAAGCCCTTTTCTTATCTTCAGGTAAAGTTCTGGTATGGATTCCTTAGCTGCCAGAGGTTACCTCCCTTCTGTTGCTAGAGATTGTGGTGGTTGGCCTGCCTCAGCAAATATTCATTGTAAACAAAAAATGCAGAACATATCAGATAAGAGGAAATGCTGACCCTGTAAGCCCAAATCTCACTTGTGGTTTTGGACGTTTAAACTGATGGATTTAGCAGCCTTCTGGAATTCAGTCTGTAAGAAGAGCTGTCTGCATGTATTTCATATTTTGAAAACCCTACTATTAAACTGAATGGCAATGAGAGAGAGACAGAGACAGAGACAGAGACATGGGGGGTGGGGGACAGAGAGATGCAAACTGCTGGTAGAATAGCTGTCCTGGGATGTAGCCAGTGTAGTTTTTGTGACTTGGTGCAGCTGAACTTGATACATGTCCTCTGTCTTCAAGAATTCTTTTCCTTTCTTTTCTTTTCTTTTCTTTTTTCTTTTTCTTTATTGTGGTACTTGGGGGTTGGACCCAGGGCCTCACACATACTTTCCAAGTGCTCTACCATTGGCTGCACCTCCAGCCCCTTTTTTTGTTTTTTGAGTCGGGGTCTTGCTAAATTATCCAGGCTGCCTGTGGCCTCTTAATCCTCCTGGCTCTGCCTCCTGAGTTGCTAGGATTGCAGGCATTGCCTTCAAGAGTTCTGCATCTCACTAGCCAGCTTGGATTTTGGTGGTGAAATTCTCCCCACCCATTTTTTTTTTCCCTAGCCCTTATCACTAAAGCCATATTAGATAGAGTCTTTATGTGTTTCAATATCTGTTTAAGCTGTTAGCCAGATGCATTACAGTCAATGAGTCTTTGAAAAAAAAAAATCCATATTTAACTGAGGAACATGGTAAATTTATTCCATTTTTTAAATTATCCAGCTTATCTTTGGTCTGAGTTAGGTTGCCACTGCCTAGGGAGCTGCTGCAGAGTTGGCGATTGGCACTACTCCCACTCTTACATGCAGCTCAGCGGGTAACATGTGTTTTAAATTAATCTCCAAAGTATTGCTGATAAAATAAAATTTTGTAATGTTTCCAGTGCAAATGTTTCATTAAATCTTGCATTTACTGTAATTTCAGGCTCTGCATTCCCACAAGGTGAAGTTTCCCTGAGTTGTTTTAGTTTTTGATTGGGCTGTTTTGACCAGAGTATCCTGTTTTAAGGAAGTAACGAGATTTTTTTTAAGGCACAGGACCTATATTTAGGTCCCTCCTGTCGACCTTTTAGTTCCATAGCTAAACTAAGTCATTCGCCAGTTGTTTTCCAGCAGCAATATTTATATCAATGACATGTTTTGGTTGTTCTTTTTAAGTCTCATTCTTAAAATAAGTTCCTTGGTTATTTTACTGTATTTCCTCCTGAATGTGCATAAATTACAGAGGCCTGCTTCGTGTTAAATATTACATGTTTGGCTGGTGGTTTGGTTTTTTGTTTCTTTGCTTTTGTTTTTAAAGAAAAGCCGTTGTTCCTAAAAAGACAGAATAAAGATCTAGCAAAGAAAGTAGTTTGCACTGAAAGAAGTACTAAGAATATATGTGTATAAACTAGGAAGGCACTGAGAATGTGTTGTTTATGCTTGTGAAAGTTTAGTTTCTGCTGTGTTAGGATGGTGACTATGCTTTCTGTTAATCATACATCAAAGACATAGAAAGAAAATGACTAATGGCTTTAGACTAACATCCCTGTCAGAGAAGAGGAAGTAAATGTGACTTCTTATGTTGAGAAAAAGATGCCATCAAGGAGTTGATAATAGGTCTTCCATTGTGCCCAACCTTGAATAAGGTACAATAACAGTAATAATAATGATGATAAAATAGTACTTTGGTGGTAATAGAAATAATAACTTATACTCATGTAGCACTTACTGTGTTATAAGGCATTTTTCTAGGACCTTTTGCCATTAATTCATGTAATTCCCTCAATGGGAGAAGGACCCTGAAGCCCGCTCCCAAAATAATCCACCATCGAAAACTATGAATAGCAGAGAAGCACTAACAATAATGTTGGCCGTGGCACAGTTCAGGTCGTGTTTCATCTGTTGTACATACTGTCACTGTGAGTCAACCTAACTTGATGGCACCTAACAACAACAACAATTCCCCCCAAGGACCTTCTGAGGTAGGTCTTGCTGCTGTTCTCTCATAACTCATTTAATCCCCATCACAGCCCCATAAAGTACATGCTATTATTGTGCCCATTTAACATATAAGGAAACAAGGTTTAGTAATTTGTCCAAGATCCTACAACCAGTAAGTGGTAGCCTTGGAATTCAAATTTAGGTAATCTTACTCCAGAATTCAAATTCTTAACCACTGTGAGAGGCTGATTAACGGGCTTCAAAGATAACCAGATCCAACTTCCTGTAACCTGGGAATGTTAAATTAAGAAAAAGACACTTCACAGACACAACAAAGTTAAGGATCTTGAGGTGGAGATTATCCTGGATTATCTGAGTGGGCCTTACGCGTGATTATAGCTGTCCTTACAAGAAAGAGACAGATCTACAAAGGAATAATAATCCTTATCAATAAGTCCAGCTTTATGGCATTTGTTACTTCATAACCAGCAGCACAGTTTCCTAGTCTTAGCTCTTTCTATATGACTACTCTGTTGTATCTATTCCATACTCAAATTTAAGAAATACTAGGCCAATACTTAAGAAATTAGGCAAAAAACATCTCTCAGGCCAAATTGATAGGGAGAACCCGAAGGGAATGAGCATTGGAATGCCTGCTGTGTCTCAGGTACCAAACTAGGAGTTTTATCTTTATTTAATCCTCAAGTGATCCTTCTTACAAGGGTAATTAGTAATATCCCCATCTTGACAATGAGAAATGAGACTCAAAGAAAGTTAAATAATAAGTGCAAGGTCAGAAACACAGTAAAGAAGATTAAAATTCAGACCTATCTAACGTTAAGGTCATACATTGTACTACACTTACCACTGATACTCCAAGCTGACCTTACTGAAGAGCTCAAATTTAGAGCAGGACATGTTCTAAGGAGTCACCAGGGAGAAGACTCCATTGCCAGCCCACCCCTGACCTGGTGCACAGTGTGTAGGTTCCTGGATTGTCTTGGAGGTCTACGTTCTTCCTGTTGTTGTTGTTGTTAGGTGCCGTCGAGTCGGTATCCGACTCATAGCGACCCTCATAGGGTTTTCAATGGCAGACCGTTTCGGGATTGCCTTGGGTGTGGATTGCCAGGTCTGTCTCTCATTTTTGCAGTGCTAGGAATTGAACTCGGGACCTCAGAGACTGCAGCGCAGCCCTCTACCAACTGAGCTAAATCCCAGCCCCACATTCTTCCTACATGACTCTTAAAATGGGCTTAGTTCTGTGTTCAACTTGATTTTCGCTATTCTTGTATATAAGAGTTCAAACCAAACCATTAACAAAAACGCCAGAGCTAATTAAAAAGTGATTCTCCAAAGCAGTGATCTGGAATCCATAGTCAACACTTTGTGTTCTTGAGTGATATATATAAACATAAGAAACCAAAGTTAAAAGATAGAAATGACAATGCAATTGTAAGGTTAAACCAGCTTGTGTGTAACAGAGTGGTGGGCAGCAGATCTCAAAGTTATCATTAGATTTTTGCAATCATTTTTTTTATTAAAATATGGCTCAAAGAACCACAGTTCTGTTTAAGAATCAATTCAGGCTACTGTAAGAGGTACTTTGCTTTTTGTTTCCTCTCCCTTTTCATCCTCCTTTCACTTCCTTTTCTCTGAACAAGCAAGTTTGTAATTTATTACTTTAAGTATCTAAATGTAGAAGGAAACCCCAATTTAAGAAGTTGATCTAGGAAAGCTTTGACTTAGATAGTTACTTGATGACTGAATTATTTTACTGCTATTGATCAGAAGTCAAAATTTCTGTAAAGGGCCACATAGTAAATATTCTAGGTTTTGCAGGCCATAAAATCTGTCACAGTTACTAAGTTCTGCCATGTAGGATGAAAGCAACTAATTGACAATATTCCAGTTGACAATATTTAAACAAGTGTATCTGTATTCTAATAAAACTTCATTCATACACACTGACTTTGGATTTCATGTAATTTTCACGTCATGTAATATTCTTTTTCTTCCAGCCATTTAAAGATGTAAAAATCATTCTTAGCTCACAGCTTGTACAAAAATAGCTGATCATGCAGTAGATGGCCTGCTGTACGCTAGCAAGTTTATTCTTATATTTGCGTTGCCATTTTACTTTTAAATGTCTATTTTTAAGATATTTTTAAATTTTTACTAATCTGTGGAAATCTAAAAACCTAAATGTTGGGAAATCCTGATCTGTACTCACTAAACAATCACTTTACTGTCTAAGTTATTGACAGTTTACAGCCTGGCTTTGAGTCTAATCATTTCACTGAGCTGGTTTCTAGAAGGTCATTGTTGCTTTTATTGTTCCCTACCCCACTCCTTGGGGGCTGGGATTTAGCTCAGTTGGTAGAGCGCTGCATTGCAGTCTCTGAGGTCCCGAGTTCAATTCCCAGCACCGCAAAAATAGGAGAAGGACCTGGCAATCCACTCCCAAGGCAATCCCGAAACAGTCTGCCCTTGAAAACCCTGTGAGGGTCGCTATGAGTCGGATACCGACTCAACAGCACCTAACAACAACACAACAATCTCACTCCTTTTCTCCTGCCCTCTTTTTTAAGCCATATTTCCCCTTGGCTTTTCTATAATGTTTAATTCTGTTTCACGTTTGCTCTCTCTGAGATTATCTTCCCTAGTATTTGCTAAGAGCACTTCTCTGTTCTACCTCGGTGACCATTTTCCAGTCTCCCTAACTTTGTTGCTTTCAGCTTCTTGGGGATAGCTGTCTTATAAAACAGTACTTATTTATGATGCCTGTAAATGGCATGTGTAATAATGAATTAACCATAAATAGAAGGTGCAAGTTGCTAAGTAGACGCTATTTAGTAGAGCCTGTCTTTTGATATAAAGCAAGGCTTATAATTAGAATTGAACATTTTCTAACTGGTAACAGTTCCTGTTTTTTTTTTAAGTAGGCACATATATTTAGTGCATTGTAATCCTTTTTATGTATCATTATTAAACCATTTCTTTTTATTTTATTTGTAAATGTTGGTGAGGGACAGAGTAATTAGTCATTTGCTGTATCTATTATGCCTGCAGCTGTAGCCCTGTGGCATCCGATCCTGTCAGATCTTGGAAGCTAAGCAGGTTCAGGCCTGGTTAGTACCTGGATGGAAGACCGCCTGGGAATACCAGAAGCTGTAGGTTTGGGAGAAGGACCTGGCAACCCCCTCCCAAAAATCAATCTGCCATTGAAAACCCTACGAACAGCAGAGAAGCACTGACAATAGTGTTTCACCTGTTGTACAGAGGGTCAATATGAGCCGGATACCGACTGGAAGGCACCTAACAACAACGTATCTATTATGCAACTATTAAATCACTTTTTGCTTACACATTCATCATCTCATGTATTTTACCAAACAATATAAACTAAAGAAGAAAATAAAGATTTTTAATTAATATGTAATGAAAATCATATGCAATCATGGGTTATATTCTCATTGATTTTTTATTAAACCATTTCTGTATGGACATTTTTGATTCTAGTAGCATATGCTTTTATTAAAAAAAATTTTTTTAAATCAATACTCTGTGGGCATTCTTATCCCTACATCTTGACATACTTCAGGAGTATATCCATAGTATAAATTCCTGTTGATAGACTTGTTGAGTTGCAGTGTATATGCATTTAAAAGTTTGGTAGACATTGGCAAAGCCTTTGTGAGAGCTTATACCAATTTACACTTTTATCATCAGGGCATAAGAGTGTCCCTTTCTCCATGCCCTCTCCAACAATGAATATAATAAAACTTGAGGTTTGATAATCTGGTGATTAAAGTATTTTCTTTATGTTTTTATTTATTTTAATTTTGAGTGAGGTTGACTATCTTTTATATCGGTGGTTTTCAACTGGAGATGATTTTGGCCCCCAAGTCTGGGGACATTTTTGGTTGTTGCAACTGAAGAAGAGCCTGATAAAGGGAGTCTCCTAGCAGTACAGGACAGAGATGTTGCTAAATGTCAGTGTATGCCACTGTATGTGACCCAAATGACCCAAACTGTCATCATGGCCAGGACTGCAAAACTCTGGCTTGTTTTATTTAGCTTCATCTCTTGTTCATTTATTGCCTACAGTTCTTGAGTTATTTTATTGCTTGCTTTCGAGTTTTTAGTATACCTCTTCAACTTACTTCAGCCTACCTTCAAGCAGTATTTTGCTGTTTCACATAGAGTACAAAAGCCTTATAACAGTATACTTCTCTTTTCCCCTTCTTGACCTTTGTGTTAGGTATAATATTTTACTTCTATATATGGTTTCAGCCCTACAATTTCTTATTATTATATTACTTAAACAGGTGATTTTCTTTTAAAACAAGTTAAACACCTATATTAAAATATAATTAATATGCATAAAATTGCACATTTTAAGTGTATAACTTGATTACATTTGATATACACACACACCTACACACACACACACACACACACACACACACACACACACACACACTTTTGAAGCTATCACTACAATCAAAATAATGATTGCATTCATCATTCCTATAACTTTTCTCCTGACCCTCGGTCATTCCTTCCCCAGTCCCAGGCCACCAATGAACTGTTTTGTGTCATTATAGATAAGTTGATTTTTCTAGAATTTTTATAAAAATCGAATCATAAACCATTAACTGTTTTATTGTTGTTGTTTGACTTCTTTCTTCCAGCATAATTACTTTGAGATTTATCCATGTTGTTGTATATATCATTAGAAAATGATCATGATTTTGTTCTTCTCCTCTCTCCTCTCCACCTCTTCTGCTTCTTCCTCCTCCTACTTTTACGTGAGGATTGAATCCAGGGCCTCATTGCATGCTAGGCAAGTACTCTACCACTGAGTCGTACCTCAACTCCTTTGTTTAGTTTTTATTTTGAGATGGGGTCTTGCTAACTTATGCAGGCTGCCTCTGATCTCAAACTCAGGATCTTCCTCCCTCTGCCTCCTGAGTCACTGGGATTATAGGCATGTGCCACCTCACCTGGCTAGAAGAACATTCTTAATTATAGACACGTCAGGTAATTAGGTTACTATTATTAAAGAGCGTGCTAAGTTCTAGTTACTTTATCTGTTCTTTGTTTTAGGTCATGACTGTCCAAGGAATGATAATCACATGAGAGCACTCATTGCTACGGATGTCACTTGACTCATCAGAGAAAATTTGTCTTAAAGAAAATATCCATATGACCATATCCATTTTTTTACTGAATGGCTTGATGGATTTCCTTTCTTCTGATTCATACCAAAGCTGTCCTTGTCAACCAAAGCAAGAAAAGGTCCTGCATGAGTCAATTGCAGAATGCCATTTTTACCTCACCAACAGGTGAAGAAAACCTCATGAATAGCAATCACAGAGACTCAGAGAGCATCACTGGTGAGTCCAGTTTGATAAGGTTAAACTACTATTGCTTACAGGACAAAATGCAGATGTTTTAGTCTGGCTTATATGACATGTTGTGATGAAACCCCAGCCTCCCTTTCTAGAAACAGACTGAATTAATCTCTCTATCCTTTGGTCTCCTTTTATATCATCAAAATATGCCTTGTTTATACTTCCTTCTTTGTCTGTGTCAGACTCCCATATGCCCCATGAACCCTTGGTGATCAGGAACTGCATCACACACAGCTTCTTATCTCCACAGGACAAAGGTAGGGTTACCTATGCTTGTAGACCCCACAAGCAGCTAGCAACAATACCTGGCACACAAGAGGCTCTCGGGACTTACAGGGTATACACACATAGATACAGCCCTTAACACTTTATCCGCAAGGCTAAATCAAAAGAAAAAAACCAGAATATTCAATTATTTTCCCTAAACTTTTAGTGATAAAACTCATTTGCCCACAAAACATGACTTGTGTGGTGTTTTCTGGACTTATCCCTTAGCTAGAATATTCATGTTTGCTTGTTGTTGTGGTTAGGTGCCGTCAAGTCGAGTCCGACTCACAGCTACCCTATGTACAGCAGATCAAAACACTTCTCAATTCTGTGCCAGGACATGATCTTATTCATATTTAAGCCCATTGTTGCAGACACTGTGTCAATCCATCTAGTGAAGGGTTTTCCTTTTTTTCATTGACCTGCCACCTTCCCAAACATGATGTCTTTCTCCAGGCACTGATCTCTCCTGACTACATGTCCAAAATATGTAAGACACAGTCTGGCCATTCTTGCTTCCAAGGAGCACTTGGGTTGCACTTCTAGGACAGATCTGTTGGTTCTTTTGGCAGTCCATGGTATATTCAGTAGACATCTCCAATACCATAATTCAAAAGCATCAATTCTTCTCCTGTCACCCTTGTTCAATGTCCAGCTTCCACAACCATATGATGGGACTGAAAATATGGCATGAGTCAGATGCAACTTCATCTTCAATGTGACATCTTTGCTTTTCAATACTCTAAAGAGATCTTTTGGCACAGCTTTTCCTAGAGCGATGCATCTTTTGATTTCTTTACTGTTGCTTCCACGGGTGTTGATTATAGAAACAAGCAAAGCAAAATCTTGGACAACGTCAATCTTTTCTTCATTTATTGTGAAGTTGAGTACTGATCCAGTCGTGGATTTTTGTTTTTTTGATGTTTAATTGCAACCCATATTGAAGGCTATGATCTTTGATCTTCATCAGTAAATGTTTCAAATCTTCTTCACTTTCAGCAAGCAGAGTTGTGCCATCTGCATGACGCAGGTTGTTAATGAGTCTCCAATCCTGATGCCGCGTTCTTCCTCATAAAGTCCAGCTTCTCGGATTATTTGCTCAGCATATACATTGAAGAGATAGGGTGAAAGTATACAGCCCTGACGCACACCTTTCTCAACTTTAAACCAGGCTGTGTTTCCTTGTTCTACTCAAACAACTGCCTCCTGGTTCATGTACAGATTCCTCATGAGCACAGTTAGGTGCTCTGGTATTCCCATTTTCTGAAGTGTTATCCATAATTTATTATGATCCATATTGTCAAATGCCTTTGCATAGTCAATAAAACATAGACAGACATCTTTCTGATATTCTCTGCTTTTGGCTAATATCCATCCATCTAACATCAGCAATGATGTCCCTGGTTCCCCGCCCTCTTCTGAATCCTGCTTGATTTTCTGGCAATTCTCTGTCTATATACTGCTGCAGTTGCTCTTGAATGATCTTTAGTAAAATTTTGCTTGCATCTGATATTAATGATATTGTCTGATAGTTTCCACATTCAGTTGGATCCCCTTTTTTGGGAATAGGCACAAATATGGATCTCTTCCAGTCTGTTGGCCAAGTAGCTGTTTTCCAAATCTGTTGGCATAAACATGTTAACACCTCCAGTGCTGCATCTGTTTGTTGAAACATCTGTGTTGGTATCCCATCAATTCCTGGAGCCTTGCGTTTCGCCAGTGCTTTCAAGGCAGCTTCCACTTCGTCCTTCAACACCATTGGTTCCTCTTCATATGCAACCTCTTGGAATGGTTGGTCATCTGCCAATTCTCTTTTGTACAATGACTCTGTGTATTCCTTCCATTTCTTTTGATGTTTACTGCATCATTTAACATTTTCCCTGTAGAATCTTTCACTACTGCCACTCGAGGCTTGAATTTTTTCTTCACTTCCTTAAACTTGAGAAACACAGAGCATGTTCTTCCCTTTTGTTTTCTGCTTCCAGCTCTTTCCACATGTCATCATAATGTTTGTTTTTGTCTTCTCGAGCTGCCTTTTGAAATCTTCTGTTTAGATCCTTAACTTCATCATGTCTTCCTTTTGCTTTGGCTGTTTGACGTTCAAGGGCAAGTTCCAGTGTCTCTTTTGACATGTAATTAGGTCTTTTCTTTTTTTCTTGTCTTTTTAATAACTTTTAGGTTCCTTCTTGAATGATATCTTTTATGCCATGCCACAACTCATCTGGTCTCTTATCATTTGTGTTTAATGCATTAAATCTATTCTTGAGGTGGTCTCTGAACTCAGGTGGGATATACTCAAGGTCATACCTTGGCTCTTCATATTTGTTGTTAGGTGCCATCGAGTCGGTATCTGACTCATAGAGACCCCATAGGGTTTTCAATGGCTGACTGTTTCGGGATTGCCTTGGGAGTGGATTGCCAGGCCCTTCTTCCATTTTTGCGGTGCTGGGAATTGAACTCAGGACCTCAGAGACTGCAGTGCAGCACTCTACCAACTGAGCTAAATCCCAGCCCTAGGCTCTTCATATACTTGTTCTAATTTTCTTCAGCTTCAGTTTGAATTTGCGTATGAGAAGTTGATGGTCTGATCCACGGTCAGCACCTGGTCTTGTTTTGACATTTGATATAGAGCTTTTCCATAGTCTCTTTCCACATAATATAGTCCATTTAATTCCCGTATGTTCCATCTGGTGAAGTCCATGTGTATAGTCTCCGTTTATGTTGAAAAAATGTATTTGCAATGAAAAGGTCATTGGTCTGACAGAATTCTGTCATGAGATCTCTGGCTTAATTTCTGTCACCAAGACCATATTTTCCAACTACTGAGCCACCTAGTTTGTTTCCAACCTTTGCATTTCAGTCACCAGTGATTATCAGCACATCATGATTGCATGTTTGATCTATTTCAGATTGCAGAAGCTGGTAGAAATCTCCCCTTTCTTCATTTGTGGGTGCATAAATTTGAATAATAGTCATCTTAACTGGCCTTCCTTGTAGACATATGGACATTATTCTATCACTGACAACATTGTATTTCAGGAAAGATCTTGAAATGTCTTTTTTGATGATGAATGCAACCCCATTTTTCTTTAGTTTATCATTCCCAGCATAGTAGACCATATGATTATCTGACTCAAAAGGGCCCATGCTGGTCCATTTTAGCTCACTAATGCCTAGAATGTCAATGTTTATGTGCTCCATTTCTCTTTTAACAATTTCTAATTTTCCTGGATTCATACTACGTACATTCCATGTTCCAATTATTAATAGATGTTTACAGTTATTTCTCCTCATTTTGGGTCATGCCACATCAGCAAATGGCGGCTTTACTCCATTTACTCCCTGGGGCTTTACTCCATTTCTGTCATCACAGTAGACTATACTTTGAGGAGGCAACTCTTCCCCAGTAGACTTTTGAGGGCTTTCCAACCTGGGGGCTGACAGCGTTTCTTTGCTATCCATAGGGTTTTCAATGGCTAGTTGTTTCTAGTCTGTCTTAGTCTGGAAGCTCAGCTGAAACCTGTCCACCATGGGTGACCCTGCTGGTATCTGAGATACCAGTGGCATAGCTTTCAGCCTCATTGCAACACACAAGCCCCCACAGTGCGGCAAACTGACAGGCGTATGGGGGTCATGTTTGCTAAAGATGTATTAATATAGCAAATATGGAATACCGCTATAAAAAGTAATTGGGGGTATTATAAAACATACAGTTAATGCAGAGTACTGCTTTTCTGACCTGCAGCCATACCACTGTGGCTTCAGATCTCAGAAGCTAAGCAAGGTTGGCCCTGTTTAGTACTTGGATGGGAGACGGCCTGGGAATACCAAGTGCTGTAGGCTTGGGAGGAGAACCCGGCAACCCACTCCCCCCAAACATTCAGCCATTAAAAACACTATTCATAGCACTAACAATAGTGTTTTGTCTATTGTATGTAAGGTTGCTATGAGTTGGATACCAACTCAATGGCACCTAACAACAACAGTCCATGAAGTTAGGGTTTTTTGTTTTTTGTGTTTGGTATTGGAAGATTGAACCTAGGATGCTCCACGACTGCACTCTCATCCCCTTCTTTTTATTTTTTGTCTTGAGACATGGCCTAAGTTATAGGCTGCCACTGGTCTCAGAGTCAAAATCCTCCTGCCTCAGCTTCCTGAGTTGCTGAGAACAGGTATGCACCACAATTTTATTTAGGTTTTCTTTAATGTCTCTTAACAGTATTTTGTAGTTTTTACTGTTTGGGTTTTACACACATTTTATTAAATTTAATGTTAAGTATTTTTGTTTTTAAGTAGTATTGTTTATTTAATTTTATTCTTTAGCCATTACTAGTATACAGAAATGAAGTTTTCTTTTTGTTTTTTCTGTTGACCCATGTACTCTACAACTTTGCCTTAATTACTTATTAGTTGTTGTTGTAACTTTCTGGTATATTCCTTAAATTTTTCTACATATGCCCTCATGTCATCTGCAGATAGAGATAATGTTACACACTCCTTTTCAACCTGTGGTTGTTGTTAGGTGCCGTTGAGTCGGTATCTGACTCATAGCAACCCTGCGTACAACAGGCAAAACACTATTGTCAGTGCTTCTCTGCTGTTCATAGGGTTTTCAATGGCGGATTGATTTTTGGGAGTGGGTTATCGGGTCTGTCTCTCAAGCCTACAGCACCTGGTGTTCCCAGGTGGTCTCCCATCCAAGTACTAACCAGGTCTGACCCTGCTTAGCTTCTGAGATCTGACGGGATCAGATACCACAGGGCTACGGCTACAGGATGCCTTTTTATTTCTGTTTCTTATCTTATTAAATGGAATAGAAACTTACTACATTTTTGAATAAAAGTAAGAGAAAACATCCTTGCCATATTTCCAATCTTAGAAGAAAAATTATCTTCTTTTACCCATTCTTTTGAGAAAGCTCTTTATCAAGTTGGGAAAGGTATCCTTCTCTTTTACTTATGAATAAAATAAAAACAAATGACAAAATACTTACAAAAATAAATTTTTAAATGAATGAAATAAAGACATCTTTTTTACATATTGCTAGTTTGATTTACCAATAGTACGTGTGTGTGTATGTGTGTTCATATTCCAGTTCCATTTATAATGGCTGTTTGTTTTACATTTTTGGCAATATCTTTGATTGATTTTGTTATGAAGTGTTCTCCTTTCTGTATTTGGAAAAAGGTTGTGTAAAGTTGGTGTCAGCATTTTCCATCTTTTTACTTCTAACTTTTCTGAATCTCTTGCATTTTCCTGTATGTTTAGATTCTTGTATGCTTGGTATTCTGAAGTAGTCACTGATGCTCTTTTCATTTTTTCCCCCAATCTGTTTTACCAAACTGCTTCATTTTGGATAGTTTCCATTGCTATGCCTTCAAGTTTACTTTTCTTCTGGTCCATATCCAATCTGTTCATCATATCCATGGATTTTTTTCATTTTTGATGTTGTATTACAGTTCTGTTTATTTATAAAGACAGTTATATCTTCTGTTTCTTTTTCCTTCATGTTTTCTTGTAACCCTTCAAGTGTATTAATTAATACATGTCTTTAAATTACTTACTAGTCCTATCACCTTTGTCATTACTGTATCTGTTTCTTTTGGCTCATTTTTCCAATTTACTTATTCCAATTTACTTAGTTTGCATATCTAGCAAATTTCTATGGGATGCTGAACATTATGAATGATACGTTGTTAGGTGTTTGGATTTTGTTGTCTTCTTTAGAAGAGTGTTAAATTATGTTTGCAAACATTCTTTACTGATAAGGTTATCTTTGTGAGGCTTGTGTTTCATCTTTCTCATGTGGGTCTTACACACTAGTATTCTTTGTTCTAGCTTTAATTTAATCCTACTATCAATAGGCCTGATTCTTTTGGAATCATACTTATTGCCTCATGTATTCAATGCCATTTTTCACTTCTGGCTAGACCTCTTTTACTCTTTTGTAGGAGAGTAATATCATGAAGATGTGGAGGATAATTTGAGTGTAATAAGAGCAGACCAGTTTTGAGGCCATATTCAAGAGAAACAAAAGGAGGCCCTAAACATAAATGTAGGAAATCTAACTAGAAAGAAGTGGGTAGAAGGACAAGACATTGGGTGAAAAAATGGTAGAGAGGGGGTTGTCAAACCTGAGTAAACAGGAGACTAATAGATTGTACATTATCCAAACTATGGAAGCAAATTGGAGGAGCTTGTCTGAAGAATATTCAGCTCAATCTACTAAACCTTGATAATACACTTATTTTTTAATTACCTTTTGGAAGTAGGGAATTAGTGGCCTTGGATTTTCATAGGGTTTTATTAATACATATTAAAAGAAGACTTTTAGGGAACATTAGCTCTTTTAATGAGTATCACTTTTGTTCTTTATTTCTATTATGCTCTTAAATATTTAGTAGTCTGTGCTTTAGCTCTTCATGTATTTGTTGTTAGCTTCTCTTTTGGGGCAGGGATTTAGCTCAGTGGGTAGAGCACTGCACTGCAGTCCCTGAGGTCCCGAGTTCAATTCCCAGCACCGCAAAAATGGGAGAAGGGCCTGGCAATACACTCCCAAGGCAATCCCGAAACAGTCAGCCATTGAAAATCCTATAAGGGTCGCTATGAGTCGGATACCGACTCGACAGCACCTCACAACAACAACAACAACGTGGAAGTATTGTAATGGCAGTCTATATGTAACGTGTGGCAGGAAAATTTGCATAATTGCATGGAATTTGTATTAATAAATTTTGGGTGTATTTTAGGGCTCTTATTTAACAGATCTGCCAAGGCTTGAGATCATCTTTAGAACTATGATTAGGTTTAAATATACCTCATCTCTTCTCTTTCTGGTTATGAAGCCACTTATTCTTCTGGGTGAACAGGGATGTGTGATATTGCCAACTTTTTTGTATTGGACTTACAAAATTGTCCTTGGTAAGTTCAAATCAAGTGGTGGAAATTTACCCTTTTAAGATTTGTTTTCTTACACTATACTTTGCCAGGGTAGGAGCATATTTCTTTATACTACCCACACAGGAAATACCACATCTCTTAAAAGTGAGAGGGTAGATTTGACATCCTGTATTTTTCTCTATTTTAAGCCCTAGTATTTTAAGCATTTTAAGAGAGATAACTCTCCTTTTTTTGTAAGCTGCTAAATTTGGGAGGTGATAAATACTGGACAGTATTGGGAACAGGAAGCCAGGAGTAGACATGTAAAGAGGAAACCTCCAGTGTTAAGAGACAGCATGTCAGAGACAAGTTATAATGATGTGAATGATATTTAGTGAGTGCCTACTATGTGCCAGGGCTGGGATTTAGCTCAGTTGGTAGAGCGCTGCACTACAGTCTCTGAGGTCCCGAGTTCAATTCCCAGCACCGCAAAAAATGGGAGAAGGGCCTGGCAATCCACTCCCAAGGCAATCCCAAAAACAGTCAGCCATTGAAAATCCTATGAGGGTCGCTATGAGTTGGATACTGACTCTTCAGCACCTAACAACAACAACAACTATGTGCCAAGTGTTACTCTGGGTGCCTTCACTGCTATTTTATTTACTTCTAGCTACTACTGTGTATGGGGCTGGAATTTAGCTCAGTGGGTAGAGTGCTGCGCTGCAGTCTCTGAGGTCCCGAGTTCAATTCCCAGCACCGCAAAAAATGGGAGAAGGGCCTGGCAACCCACTCCCAAGGCAATCCCGAAACAGTCAGCCATTGAAAACCCTATGAGGGTCGCTATGAGTCGGATACCGACTCCACGGCACCTAACAACAACAACAACTACTGTGTATGGTACATAATTCTCTGTTTTACAAATGGGGACAAATATGGCCCAGAAAAAATGTTTATTGTTGTTAGGTGCCATCCAATCGGATCCAGCTCATAGTGACCCTATGCACAACAGAACGAAACACTCCCAGATTCTGTGCCAGGCACATGGTCTTACTTATATTTGAGGCCATTTGTTGCAGACACTGTGTATATCCATCTAGTTGAGGGTTTTCCTTTTTTTCATTGGCCTGTCACTCTCCCAAACAGGATGTCCTTCTCCAGGGATTGGTCCCTCTAGACAAATCTAAATTACCTAAGACACAGTCTAACGATCCTTGCTTCCAAGGAACACTCTGGTTGCACTTCTTCTAGGATAGATCTATTGGTTCTTCTTGTAGTCTATGGTATATTCAATATTTGTCTCCAGCACCATAATTCAAAAGCTCTTCTACTATCTCCCTTGTTCAATGTCCAGCTTTCAGAACCATATGATGTGACTAAAAATACCATGGTATAAATCAGGTGCACCCTCATCTTTAATGTGACATCTTAACTTTTCAATACTTTAAAGAGGTCTTTTGCAACAGCTTTTCCCAATGCAATACATCTTTTGAATTCTTGACTGCTATTTCTTTGGAGGGCTGGGATTTAGCTCAGTTGGTAGAGCATTGCGCTGCAGTCTCTGAGGTCCCGAGTTCAATTCCCAGCATCGCAAAAATGGGAGAAGGACATGGCAATCCACTCCCAAGGCAATCCCGAAACAGTCAGCCATTGAAAACCCTATGAGAGTCGCTATGAGTTGGATACCAACTCGATGGCACCTAAGAACAACAACAACAATTTCTTTGGATGTTGATTGTAGAATCAAGTAAAGCAAAATCTTGGACAACCTCAATCTTTTCTCCATTTATCATGAAGCTGCATACTGACCCAGTTGTAAGGATTTTTGGTTTATACATGATGAAGCACAATCCATACTGAAGGCTGTGTTCTTTGATCTTCATCAGTAAATGTTTCAAATCCTCTTCACTTTCAGCAAGCAGAGTTGTGTCATCCGCATAATGCAGGTTGTTAATGAGTCTTCCTCAACTCCTGATGCCATGTTCTTCATAAAGCCCAGCTTCTCAGATTATTTGCTCAGCATAGAGACTAAAGAGGTACAGTGAAGCCAGGAACAGTGGCACACGCCTGTAATCCCAGCGGCTCGGGAGGCGGAAGCAGGAGGATCGCAAGTTCGAGACCAGAGCCAGTCTGCGTAATTTAGCGAGACCCTGTCTCCAAAAGTAAAAAAAAAATGGGCTGGGGGTGCAGATCAGTGGTCTAACACTTGCAGAGCATGCAGGCGTGAGGCCCTGGGTTCAACCCCCAGTACCGCAAAAAAAAAAAAAAAAAAAAAAAAAAAAAAAAAAAAAAAAAAGGTACAGTGAAAGGATACAGCCCTGATGCACACCTTTCTTGACTTTAAACCACGCAGTGTTTCCTTGTTCTGTTTGAACAACTGGCTTTTGGTCCATGTTCAGATTTCTTATGAGAACAATTAAGCGCTCTGGTATTCCCATTCTTCTCGGTGTTATCCTTAATTTATTATGATCCACACAGTCAGGTGCCTTTGTATAGTTGATAAAACATAGACATCTCTCTTGTGTTCTCTGCTTTCAGCTAATATCCATCTGACATCAGCAATGATGTGCCTGGTTCCATGCCTTCTTCTGAATCCAACTTGAATTTCTGGAAGTTCCCTGTCTATATACTGCTACAGTCACTTTTGAATCATCTTTAGCAAATTTTTGCTTGTGTGTGATATTAGTGATATCGTTCTATAGTTTCAACATTCAATTGGGTCCCCTTTCTTGGGAATAGGCACAAATATAAGTCATGTCTAACATCTAATAGCTAATGAGACGAGGAGTCAGATATAGAAATAAGATTTGATGCCAAAGCCCACATTCTTTCCAGTGCTAAGAATGAAAAATAGGACAATAAGTAAAATAGAAGGAGTTAATCAGTAAAAACATGGAGGAGTTAGGTGATAACTATATAGGATTCATATGGTATGATGGAGACATGGTATGTGGGAACTTGGCTTCTAGGACAAGTGATCAACCTTTGTCTTGTAAGTAAATGGACTATAGCAACAAGAGGTAGCCCTCTCATTGAGTAGGCACAGTGGTGGGTAGGAAATCAAAACATAAGTCCAGTGGTCCTTAGCAAGTCACTTGCTTTAGCAAGGCAGAGTTTCATTTATCTAGGAGGCAGAATTGGATGGTTTCTGAAGTCCACCATTGATATTCTGTAATTATTTAGATTCTGTAGCAACCTTAGACATGATTTGATCTTGAGGTCTAAAAACTAAAAAAATTTTAAAAAGTAAAGCAATAATAAAAGTAGCTAACATAGCTATGCATGATAATACACACCTGTAATCCTAGCTACTTGGGAGGTTGAGGCAGAAAGATCACAAGTTTGAGACCAGATGCAGCCTTTCCAACCTAACAAGAACCTGTCTCAAAAATAAAGAGCAAAAAAGGAGCTTGGGGGGCAGCTAAGTGGTGAAGCACTTGCCTAGCATGCACGAGGATCTAGATTCAACCCCCTAGTACTAAAAAATAAAGAAAAAAAAGTTAACATTTAGAGAAGGCCTCCACAATGTGCCAAGCATTGTACCTAAATATTTTTCATGCTTTTATCTCACTTAATTCACACAAGCCTGCAGCTGTACCACTGTGGTGTCCAATGCGGTCAGATCTCAGAAGCTAAGCAGGGTTGGGCCTGGTTAGTACTTGGATGGGAGACCACCTGGGAACACTAGGTGCTGTAGGCTTGGGAGAAGGACCCAGCAATCCATTCCCAAAAACCAGTGTGCCATTAAAAACCCCACAAATAGCAGAGAAGCACTAACAATAGTGTTTTGTCTGTTGTACGTAGGATTGCTATGAGTCGGACACTGACTTGACAGCACCTAACAACAACAACAATAATTCACACAACCACCATGGAGATTAAGTAGCAAATAGTGTCACCTTCTCCACTTTACAGATAAAGAAACTGAGGCTTAAGAGTTTAAGCAAACTATCCACTATTACATTATAGTATGTGCAGAGCCAGGACTCAACCCAGGTCTATCTGACTTATAAGTTGGCTTTATTTATCCTTATATCATGTTAAATTTATAGTATGTGAAGATTAAGGAATATTTTCAAGAAGAAACTATTTTTTTTCTCTCCCTTTTCAGATTCTCTTCTCATATGTTTAGGGCTTTAAGAGTACCATATCTTTAGAATAAAAATGGTAAAATACTTATTCAAATTCACTGCTTGGTAGACATTAATACTATTTTTTAAATTTCTAGCTACTGTGAGAATGCACTAAAATGTAATTTTTTCCAGATTTTGAAGAATTTTCCTTTGTACAAAGTTCAAGCTCTATTACTAAAGAACATGTAATCTTTATCCCTTATGAATTGACACTTTTCTGCTGGGTGTTTTTGTTTTGCTTCCCATCCCCCCAAACATGTAACTGGAGATCACATCTTTTTAAAACAGCACTAAAATAGATGAAGAAGGAGAAAACAAGAAATTTGTTCCAATCCATTTTAAACTTTACATAGTTATATCCATCAAGCAACATATTTTTAGGTAGTAACTAAAATTTATGATGCCATTTTATACTTTAGAAGTTCTCTTTTTAAGGAAATCTAGAGAAACCAACTATGATATTAGAATATATTAATAAAAATTAGTGGAGAAATGATTTCATCAAATTTTGTTTAGTTTCCTATTTTCAGCAAAATTAGTTTGACTAATTTTCTCTCTGTAGCCTAGTAAACTGAAATACACTGGACTCTCCTCTGTAGATGTCTGCTCCAATGAGGATCTCCCCGAAGTTGAACTGGTGAATCTGTTAGAAGAACAGCTGCCACAGTATAAGCTAAGAGTAGACTCCCTATTTCTGTATGAAAATCAAGACTGGGCACAGTCACCACACCACCAACAACATGCATCTGATGCCCTCTCTCCAGTCCTTGCTGAAGAGACTTTCCATTACATGAGTGAGTATTTTTTTACCCTTTTAGAACTTTATCCGTGGAAATAAAGATCATGCATATCTTGGTATTGGCCTATTTTAATTCAAACGGACTTAAAAGGAAGAGATGATTCTGTGTTATGTTTGAATGCAGAGAGGTTGCCATCCTTGTGACTCTGAGTGGCAAATGTTACAAACATAGTTTCCTCTCTTCCATCTTTACTTAATATTTTCCTCAGGCATAGAAAAGAGAACTTTTTAAAAATAAAAAGGTAGTGAAATTATTCAAATTTTTATATTACTTTATTATATCTGTAAATATTTATTATCCCAATAGCTTAGTATCTTGAGCTTTTTGACTCTTATCTTCCTTTATTAAACACAGTCACAAGAATTGTCAATCATTAAAAAGCACAGTTTTTAGATACATAAGTAATTTTAATCATGCCAAGGAGAAATACATGTACACTTTATAGTAATCTTAGTTATTTACTTACGGATCCACAGAGAGTATTTTAACGAGAGGCTGAGCCAGATTTTTCTGAAAATAGATCCCTTTTATACCAGGCTGTCAGAAATGACAAAATTAAATGGAGGAATTTTTAAACTTTAAAGTGTAGAGATCTGTTTATTTCCATTTCATCTCATTTCAAAAATCTGTAGTAAGGCTAAGCTTACTTTTCGTTGTGTTTTTTTTACTTCATTTAGCCATTCAGTATAAAAATATGTTGTGCATAATACCTGTTAGAATGTGTAATGAAAGTCTATAAGTTCGATATTGGTATGTTTGTGAAATTATTTTCGTTTAATATGAGATTATATCTCGTTCCAGACATTTTCCCGGTGAGTACCTCAGTGTTTTTAATGGCAGATTGTTGTTAGAGAATGATTATTGTGAAATACTCATTTCCATGGTAATCATTAACTTGTTTTTAGTGGTAGTTTCCTAGAGCCAGGCAGTTTCTTAAAACTTAACTTACTTCTGGCAGTTTCCTAGAACTTTTAATGCCCAGGGAAGAGGAAACTGTAAACATTATTTAACTTGAATTGAAATATCAAGAAGCCCAAATAAAACTTTCTGTTCTGATTATTTCTTTTAAGTAGCTGAATTAAGTTAAATTAAGGCTGTCAGAGTTTTCATAAATTTTTAGTTTAAGAAATGAGTTGCTTGAGATATTCTGGAAAAAATTTTTTAGAAGGAATACTATTTTATATTACCATTTCTCTTTGTTCCTTGAGTTTTTAAATTTGTGAGAACTTTCAAACTGAAATTTCATCAGAATAAATTTTGTCGTTATTTTGATAAGTGACACTGAGAGTGCACCTCACTTGTTTGTCCTGTAGGCCATAGTGGGGGGTGTATACTGTAGCTAGAAAGGTGTCTTAGGATCATGATTGAAATGGAATCACTTTTAGGATGGATTTTAAACAAAAGATAGAAAAAAAAAAGGTATGAAAATTCAAAATACTTTTTAGGACTTTTTATAAAACAAACCAGAGAGTTCAAGGGAGCATTTTTTAATAGGATGATACAAGTCTACACTTTAAAGTTCTACAAAAGTGTCCTATTCCTTTAGTCTAATGGTACTGTTTTCACTTCAGGAATTTGACAATACCTAAGATCATGAAACAAATAAGCTAGGATTGTTATTGGTCTACTAATACTTTTATCTCTGCACTCTACTTTAATTTCATTATTATTAAGGTATCAATTCATTGGGTTAATAGTTCAATTAAATATAAATTTGCATCTTATGAATGTAAAAAATAAGTGATTTACTTTATTTAGCAAATTAAGCAAAGTTTAAAAAGTGAAATATGAAACATTCTTTTATCCTTGCCCACAGTTTTCTATCCTCTTGAGACTTTGAGATTTGTGGCTTGGAATTATTATGACCCACCCTGGCTGACCATCGTTGGGTTCACCTCCTTGGGGCTACTTTAGCCCCTCCTCGTCTCTACTTCCCTCACATGCCAGTGGATACTTGTGTTCACAACAGTGAATTTTAACAACTAATAGAAAGAGGCATCATAGGCAGAGGTACTCCTTCCTTACATAACACAAACAAATTGAAAGACATATGAAAAAAGTGTGATTGAGAAGGAGTCATGGGAGGGATTGGTTCTCTGAAGTCACTTAAACTAATGAACAATTGTTTACTGTTAAAATAGAATTCTTGAGAGCAGTGAGTGGGTGCAAAAAATAATTCTATCTCAGTTCCTGCAGCACATACTCACAAAGTTTAAGATGCTCACAGAATGTCTTATGTACAGCACAAGTCGCAACAGAGTTTTCCTAATTTTATTCCAAGTAAGCCCCATGGTGAGCTGTGCAATTAGGACAGACAGGACAGAAAGTACATTTTGTTCATGGAAAGGCTAAAAATGGAAACCTGGATTGGCCTTTCAGATTTTATTTGAGAGTAAAACATCACCTATATACCTCTCTCTAAAGCATGAGAGAGGAGGGGTGTGATTGACTATATACATGCTGATGCACCGCTCATATAAACTATTGTCGACCAATGCTAAGTAACCATTTCACAGTGACATTAATTGGAAAATTAAGGAATTAGGGAGGGTGTTCAACTTTTCAGAGAATTACACTTGTAGAAATTATTATTTCTCATTGGTAGATACACTTTTTTCCTTATGCTCTGCCCTCAAAAGTATTAACTTGTACTGGCAGGACAAAAAAAAAAAAAAAAAAACTATTCAGAAAACATTAACTATGAGCCACATCCTAGAGGTTAATAGCTTTATAATCCTCCTAGCTCAGCCTTCTCAACAAATTCCACAAGAGAAGCCTTATTCCCTAATACAACTGTTGTATAACGGATTACCTTATCATGTATGTATCATGTAGTAATTCTGTGCTGTCCTTGGGAGAATTGAGAAAATTGTCACTCAAATGATTGTAGGGCTTAATTCTTCCCTGGGACCCTGTTGAGAAAGGCTGCCCTACATGGTGTGCTTTGTCAGTCTCCTTTTGTGCTGTCTCAGTTCTTTTAAAGGCAGGTTTTTTGCTTTACAGAAATATTCTCCATATTATAGTAGCAAGAGCTGCCTATGGTTGTCAGGAGCTATTGCAATGTTTTCCTATGCCATGTAGGTGGTGTTCCTGTTTCATTTTTGCTTTTATTGTCATTTTGTTGCTGGAAAGTTAGAGAGTACAGAAAGATTAGAATTGTTTTTAAAATTCAGAGATTGTGGTAAGAAATCTAGATCTTGTAAAGGGACATATGAGAGACTATGTAACACCACTTCATATAAATGACAAATAGCAGGATGGCATAACATTGGTGTTACCTGTCCTGCTAATAATGTGAGATTGGAGAATTTGATGTGAAATTCAGGATTAGAACACAAAGTACAGATTAGAGAAGTTCTTATATGTATCACCCCCCCCATATTTTAAGAAACATTAGATTCTTCCAAATATTACACCAAAAATGTTAAACATTAACTGTTGAATATCACATTGCAAAATTGTTATGTAAAAATGTTTATCAACTCCCTGATGTATAAATAGTTTTCTTCTGTTTTTTGAGACAACATCTCACTATGTATCCCTGACATCAACCTCATGATTCTCCTGTCTTGCCTCCAGAGTGCTAGAATTATAGGTGTGTACAGACACATCTGGCCTGATGTATAAATAATTTCTTTTAGAGTAAGGAAGGTTCTTGTGTGGAAATAAGCAAAGATCATTGCTCATTTCGGCACCACTTAACATTTTTAAAATGGGCAGAGTGGCCCATTCTTGTAAACCCAGTGGCTTGGGAGGCTGAGGCAGAAGAATCACAAGTTCAAGGCAACCCACGTAACTTAATAAGTCACTGTCTCAAAATAACAAAATTGGCTGGGATGCAGCTCAGTGGAAGAATACTTGCCTAGCATGTGTGGGGCCCCAAACTGGGGGAAAAAATCTGCTTACTTATCTGTTTATGGCTTTTGAAGCATTTAATTACACAGCCTAAATGCTAAGAGAATTCATAAGAACTTTGCTGTGAGTACAACAGCAGCAACTTTTGGAATCATTCCAAGCTGCATGTCTTTACCAAGAGTATTGTGTTAAGGAAGGGAACTGATTAGGCTATACAGGAATCCACCATGTTCCTTATTTGCTTTGTGACTGACTTTGAAGTGGTGCAGTCTTTGGGACTTGGTAGTATATACACGGGCCAATCAAAAAATACAGTGAATGTTTAAATTTTGTTTTAATTATTACTGGGACTGGGGGTTTAGCTTAGATGGTAGAATGCTTGCTTAGCATACACTGAGGCCCTGGGTTTGATCTTCAGGGCCACGTGCAAACACACACACACACACACACACACACACACACAATTACAGTGAAAGACACATTGTCATTAATCCCCCTCAAAATGTTTTTAATTTAAACATTCACTGTATTTTGGATTATTCCACATAAAACATAAGAATTGGAGAATTTTGGTTACACTCACTTCTTTGTCATAATAAATAGGTAGCATTTTTAAATTCATTTTCTCCTTTTTAAACTCTTTAGACTCTTCATAGGAGTCTCTAATTTTTTTGTTGCAAATATAACATTTGTTCTTCATGGAAAAATAGCTATAAATAAATAATAAGTAAATAAATAAAGTAAAAAAGAAAAGAAAACAGCAAACCAACCATAATCCCTATGTAGAGTTAACCACTAATATTTTAATATATATCCTTCCAGCCTCTCTTGCATATAGATATGCTCGCACTTTAAAAAACAATATTGAGTCTGTGCCATCCTAAAACATGATCACAGGTGTATATCCTAGAATTTCATTAGAAAGGGGCTTGTGGCCCCAGCCACCTGGAACTTCCAGGCTCCAACTTTGTACAGAGGCCTGGAATGAGCAAGCCTGATGAACTGACTGTGGCTGCACCTGGAAAAGAGACCCAGGGCGCAGTGGCACAGAGGAATGGTTCCCAGGGAAGGAGAAGCATAGCAGGCTTAGAAAGATAAAGTACCCAGGATCACCTTGAAGCCAGCCTAATCTACAAACACACGGTCTTCTCAAGTCACCCACCTATAGCGTGGGCCCACATCTCTGCAGTATACAACATAGACCTAGCCACCTAGGCTGTAACCATTCCAGGGAGAGAGAACCAAGAATGCAGTGGGGTAGCCTGCAGCACATAACAGAGTGGCTTCAGGCAACACAGTTCCCTGGGCCCTAGTGGCTTGTTGGATAGGGGATCACGGCATCTTTGGGACATGGGACTGTCCCAGGGGTGTGTGAGGGAACTGAAGGGCACATACCCACTCTGAGAACTGATCTGGAATTGCATCAGGGAGCCAAGACTTTGCCTGCAATTTGGCAACATCCTGAGGACAGGATTTTATTGTTCAATATGACTATCATATTTGATCCTTCTGATGATCTTGTGAGATGAATCGTATCACCTCCATATTACAATTATGGAATCTGAGTCTCAGAAGGGGTAAGAGCATGTTCCAAGCTTACTGAAAATGTGAATTCAGCTTTTCTGCTTCAAAGCCTCTATCTTTTCACAATTCAAGGCAAACTATAAAATCAATCGAAGTCAAACACAAATCCATGTGCTAGAGTAGCATATAGTGTAATATGTTCAAAGTGAAGATATCTTTCTTTTGTTATGCATTTTTAACTTTAAAAGAAATTGCTTTATGCAACTGTAGAATCATTGGATTCTTATTTGCCTTTCTTTTTTGTTCTGAATTATCCAGATACATTGATTCTTCTTCTTCTTTTTTTTTTTTTTTTTTTTTTTTTTTTTTTTTTTTTTTTTTTTTTTTTTTTTTTTTTTTTTTTTTTTTTTTTTTTTTTGCGGTACTGGGGGTTGAACCCAGGGCCTCGCACCTGCATGCTCTACAAGTGCTGGACCACTGAGCTGCACCCCCAGCCCATTTTTTTTTTTACGTTTTGAGACAGGGTCTCGCTAAATTATGCAGACTGCCTCTGGTCTCGAACTTGCGATCCTCCTGCCTCCTCCTCCCAAGCCTCTGGGATTACAGGCGTGCGCCACCACGCCCGGCTCACATTGATTATTCTTGAATGCATGAAGTGCAGAAATACTGGGCTTGAATTATTACAAGCAATAATATGTAATACAATTTATTTTGTAGCAGAGAGATTTAGATAATGATGAGGCTTAATTTAGATAATAATGAAGCTTCATTTTACATAGATAAGGGGTATTCATATAAGCTGAAAAGGATTGTGGCACAAAACAGAACTACAAAAAACCCTACAAGTCCTATTCCTTGCATATATTAGGTAACATGGTAGATGATGGTGCATGGTCAAGATAATCACAGGAGAATTCTAATTAAATTCCTTTATAATAGCATAACTCCTCACTAACTCAGCCCTCAAAAACTTTAATTTAATTTAGGGTATAATGCAATGAGCAATTTAATTCATACTCCCAACCCATATTTGCAAATGTGACTAGGCCAGACTTCTTGTCTTCCCAGGGGCAGGGAAGCTAGTCTTGTAATCATTTGCCTTGTAATCATTTGATCCTTTCTTCTTTCATATGACCTTGGTATGTTATGATTGGTCTCTTTCCTGAGTGTCTAATATATGAACAATTTTTCCTCTTTTCATATAATTTTATTCTCCTGAATGACTTTTTATAAAGGCTGGGAGTTTTATTGTATATTTTAAATTTTCTGTTATTTCTAAAGCTGATAGTCACGTATAACTATCTTAGTTCTAGGCACAGACAGGGTGGAGCAGATGACCAAAACTTACAATGACATCGACATGGTTACACATCTCCTGGCAGAGGTAGGAATGTATCTTCTTTTCTCCACTATAAGAAGCTAAAACTTAAGGATCATATGGAATCTATCTAATTTGCACATTGGATAAAAAATGATGTCGTCTGTGCTCTGTGTAGTTTTATATAAGGTTATTATTAGCTGGCACAACTGACTTACCATTGGGAATTCCAAAGTGGAATGATTCCTGAAGTGTATTATTGTGAAGTTGTAGAGGATCAGTTGATGGATGGGTGGAGGAAGGATAGAGGGATGGCTAGAGGGATGGATGGATGGGTGGATGGCCTGCCTGCCCTAGAAAAAAATTATTTTTAAATTTTCCTGCTGTTATTCACCCTGTAGCAGAACTGCCCATTCAAGAAGCACCTCAATTACAAATCAACACCTACAGTTTGGAGCATCTCCCCTTTTTACTTCCAGTTTGGGCTGTTATTCAAGCTTATTTTGTCCATGGCATTTTTAACACGCACAGTGTATCTCCTCCAGTTGGCACTCAGTGGTGTTCTCTCCTATAACTCAGATTCTGTTGGTTTTATGGAAGACGTTCTCTTAGATACACACTTCTTTCTCCCTAGTTCCCCAGAATGATTTCCATGTATGCTGATTAGCATATATCTAAAATGAGATTAGGTGACCTTGAAATATGAAGATAATCCACCCATTTTCATGTACTATATAAAGAAAGGGTAGAAGCTTAAATTTATTCGTATAATGACTAATGTAAACAGAACACATACTCGTACATAAGGCAGTAAGATGTACAGTATATTGACAGCTTTCCATCCTGTGAATGAAATCCTCAGCACTACCAGATGGGATTCCTGTGCCCTTGGTAAATATTGCCATCTACCCTAAAAGAATAACTCTACATGGAAGCCTGTTGCTTGGCTTTCCTACAGGCCTCCTGCATCATTACCACCTTCTTTAGATTCCCTTCTCTATACTCTAGGTGGAACCCTGTAACCTCAAAGTTTACAACTTTTTATTTGCTATTTTATTTCTCAGTTAGTAGAGTGCTGTTCAGCACTCTCTAAGGACCTGGGTTTGATCCCTAGGACCAAAAAAAAAAGGGGGGGTTGGACATGGCAATCCACTCCCTAGGCAATCCCGAAACAATCAGTCATTGAAAATCCTATGAGGGTCAGTATGAGTTGGATGTGACTCAATGGCACCTGACAACAACAATTTTATTTCCCATCATCATTCTTAAACCATTTGTCAACAGGGCTTTGGACGGTGCTATCCTCTAAACTGATGGTTCTGAATACATGTAAGCTTTGGCCTAATGGAACTATTTTTTCAACATACTTACTTGATCTCTATATCTTAAATACTTAAATCTATATCATTATCATGCTTGATACACAGTTGCACTGAACAGATATTTCCTGGGCTTTTTACTGTACTGGCCCAATTCCCTCCCTGCCCTTTTTTGGTGGTCAAGATTGAACCTAGGACCTCAAGCATGCTAACCATGCACTCTATCACTGAGCTACACCCTCAGCCCCTATCCTCATTTTTAAAGCCTGTATTTATTTTCTAATTCCCCAAAGTTATAAGTGTAAAACTTGGGTTGTTGGGCCCTAATGACTAGGATGGTCAATAAAATCTCATTTGTTATCAAAAATTAGATGACCTCTTGCATTTATAATAGTCATCCATTTATTAAACAGTATACATGGTAGTACCTGCAGCCATACCACTGTGGCGTCTGATCCCATCAGATCTCGGAAGCTAAGCAGGGTCGAGCCTAGGAACTCCAGGTGCTGTAGGCTTGGGAGAACCCACTCCCAGCAACCCGCTCCCTAAAAGCAATCAGCCATTGAAAACCCTATGAATAGCAGAGAAGCAGTAACAATACTGTTCCACCTGTTATACATAGGGTTGCTATGAGTGGGACACTGACTCGACAGCACCTAACAACAACAACATGTGGTAGTATGCCTGGCCCTGTGTTCATTTGTGGTATCTACACATTAAAGTGAATCTTGGTGATTTATAGATCGCTTTTTGAGTTTAGCAAAATTGCAGAATTTCTAAACAGCCATCTAATTGTTTGCATTCAAAGAAAAGTTGTATTTGATATTTTAACAGAGGGATCGTGATCTGGAGTTAGCTGCTCGAATTGGTCAAGCTCTCTTAAAGCGGAATCATGTCTTATCTGAGCAGAATGAAGCCCTGGAAGAGCAGCTGGGACAAGCCTTTGATCAAGTAAGCCTTTGATCCAGTATTTACTACAAGAAATAATTAGGTCCTGGATACTCCGGAAGTAATGACAATAGGTATGCAACACCAGTGCCTGGTGTCCTTATTGGCAACTATTGACTTAAACAGCAAAGAAATTAAATGTTATTGTACAGAAGTACATTCATGTGACTCTTAGCCAACTTAAAGCTTACATTCAGTATCTGTAGTGCCTCTGGCACCCTGTTGAGACTCTAAGTTTATCCTTGCCCCTTTGTGTGTGACCTTATTTTAAATTTATGTTTTATAAAAAAAAATATGTACCCAAATGTAGGTATGTTTACTCAGAAAGTAACACAAAGAACAATAAGGATAAAGAAGTTTTTGAAAATATGTTTATTCCATAACAGTAAATGTTTGTTGTTGTTGTTGTTAGGGGCTGTTGAGTCAGGTCCAACTCATACTGACCCTATGTACAATAAAACGAAACACTCCCTAGCACTATGTCTGCTATTCATAGGGTTTTCAATGACTGATTGTTTCAGGATTGTTTTGGGAGTGGGCTTCCAGGTCCTGCTCCCGTTTTTGCAGTGCTAGGGATTGAACCCAGGTCATCAGAGTGCACAAAGCAGCATTCTACTAACTGAGCTAAACCCCAGCCCAAAATGTTTCTAGTAAGAACTAATTTATTGTCAACTTGAATCGGTTAAATTTCAAGTTTTCTGTAATATGCTTTTTAATCTGGTTTTATTTACATTTACATTTTGTAAATACATTATAGTTGGTTAATAACATTTAGGCCTTTATGTTGAAAATATTTATTTCCTAGAAATAAAATCAGCACTGCTAGGAAGACATGTCCAATTATCGGCAGCTTAAAAGTAAAAGCCTGTAGAGTGAGAATCTGAACTAGGGTCTATTCTGACATTTTGAAGGTTCTTCTATTTTGTTGTCATTTCAACTGTGAATTTATCATTATCTCTTAAGTGAAATTTTCCTCCTATATTCCTGTTGTTGTTGTTGTTGTTGTTAGGTGCCATCAAGTCGGTATCCAACTCATAGTGACCCTCATAGGGTTTTCAATGGCTGACTGTTTCAGGATTGCCTTGGGAGTGGATTGCCAGGCCCTTCTCCCATTTTTGCGGTGCTGGGCATTGAACTCAGGACCTCAGAGACTGCAGCACAGTGCTCTAACAACTGAGCTAAATCCCAGCCCCTATATTCCTGTAGCATATGAAAATTGGCTTTTCTTCTACTCTTAAAAAAAGCTGTATTTTTTTGAGCTAATGGTCTATAACTGCATCTTAGGAAGTATCTAAGGTTCATTGTTCATTTTTTTGACACTTGTTACTTTAGTCATTCAAATCTAGTAGCTGATTTTGTTATTTTTTTATGGTGCAAAACAATCATTCCATCAATTAGGAACTGTGTTGCATGTAAATAAGGCAAAATGAGGAACATATTTTAATGAAGTGCTTTTTATGTGCAGGTTAATCAGCTGCAGCATGAGCTATCCAAGAAAGATGAGTTGCTTCGAATTGTCTCCATTGCTTCTGAAGAGAGTGAAACTGATTCCAGCTGTTCTACGCCTCTTCGGTTCAATGAGTCATTCAGCTTATCTCAAGGTTTGCTGCAGTTGGACATGCTGCAAGAAAAGCTCAAGGAACTGGAAGAAGAGAATATGGCTCTTCGATCAAAGGTATATTCCGCCTATTTATCATTTTTCCTTTACTTTAAAGCTATAAGGTTCAGGCCTAGGTGGTACTGAGATGAAATATGTTGTAATCTTCCAATCAGAGAGTGGCTGACAAGGAACTATCTGCCTTCCATTTTTACCTAGAGCATATAGAAAAGTGGGTAATGGCAGAGTGACAGAATAAATAGGGATAGCCACACCATAGGATATGCATTTGTGGAGTTATGCAGGTAACTAAGTAACTGTGAGGAGAGCTGTGTTGGATAATTACAAGTTTCTATGAGGTTGTAAATTGAGATGAATCAAAGAAGTACTACTTAAACAAGTGACATTTCAGCCAAGGCTAGAAGGGTTACAGAGGTGTGAACAGGCATGGGCAAAGGCTCTGAGAGCAGTGAGAAGAGATGTTTGTCTTGTCCTTTTCCATAGCTCTATTTTATGGTAGATAAAACTTGACAGATTGTTACATTTTTTTCCCTTTATAAGTGATAAGCTTTAATCTTCAAATGATAAAGTTTTTTGTGGTTTTTACTACAAAATCACTAGAGAGTATTGTCACATATTGATTTTTTTTCCTTGAAGGCTTGTCATATAAAGACAGAAACTTTTACCTATGAAGAGAAGGAACAACAGCTTGTCAATGACTGTGTTAAAGAACTCCGTAAGTAGTAGCAGATTCTGCCTTTGAGCAATTTTTTAGTAGGGTATCTCCAACTCAGAAATTAGATCAATGATCTCAGTAAAAGCATCTCAATAAACAATTTAGTTATTGTTTTGATCTCTTTTATGTCACTATAAAAAGTATCTGAGACTGGATAACTTATAAAGAGGTTTATGTGGCTCACAATTCCAAACCAAACAGTTTGGCACCAGCATCCTGCTGAGGGTCCACTGGCTGGGTCACAACATGGCAGAGAAACAGAACTGGCTGTGTGTAGAAGGTGCATATAAGGTGGTATTGCTTTATATTAACCTGCTTTCTAGAGAACTAACCCACTTGGAAAGATTAACATTAATCCCTTCTAAAGGTAATACCCCCCGTGAGTCAAATACCTTCCACTAGGCCCCACCCTTTAAAGGTTCCACCACCTCAACACCACCCCACTAGGGACCAAGCTTCCAGCACATAAACCTTTGGGGGACAAATCAGGTCCAAACCGTAACAGTTACTGAAAATCTTAGAATATCAGATTGAGCCCACAACCATGAGATGCCGTATGTATTTTTAAGAAATATATTTGCTTCAAATTACCATCATTACTAAATAAAGACCTATATTTCCATAGATAAATTATAGCATGTTAGTGAAAAAGAAGTCAAAATTCTAATTTTGTTGCTGAAGAAATAGTTGTAAAAGGATATGATTTGCCAAAGTCAAAAAACTGATAAGTGGTAGCGCTAAGGCTTAAACAAGATGGCATGAAGCCTAACATTCAATGAGTATTTACTAAGAGCAAATTAGGATGTGACGGCTCACACCTGTAATCCCAGCAACTCAGGAAGCAAAGACAGGAAGATTGCAAGTTCAAGGCCAGAGGCAGCCTGTGCAGTTAGCAAGACCTTGTCTCAAAAGTTAAAAAAAAAAAAAAAATGGACTGGTGGTATGGCTCAGTGGTGGAGCACTTGTAAAGCATGTGCTAGGCCGCTGGGTTCAACAATACCTGCCCCCGCCCCCTGTACACTATCAGGGAGAAAAATAGCCAATTTTATGTCTTTAAAGGGTTATATTTTAGTTTGAAATAGTGTTAACTAAAATAATTTTTTGAAATCATACAGAAGGATTGCCTTCACTAGCACAAAGTATTTAATTTCTCTATAAATATATATCCTTTTATGTTGAAAGAGAAAATATGATAATGTACATCAGTTCATTTTGGCCATGCGTCTCAAAATAGGATACCTTAGAGTAACAGAGTATTAGGGAACCAGAAGGAGCATAGTTGAATCTTCTCCTCCACTAGAATTACCCACCTTCTACATTCTAAAAAACAAAGAAATGACTTTGCCAAAACCTCAGCTCCAGGCCTCCTGCTTCTTTATTGCCATCCTTTGAGGTAGGAGAGACTTTCTGGCAATTTAAAGAGTTTTATGTGACAGAAAAATAGGTATTTTTTGCTGCGTTTAGAAGTTGAATGTGCTATATAAAATAAATACTTGTTTCCCCAATGGAATTCTAAAGATTCCATTTTCTGTGCATGTAGGAATGCTTCTTCTTGTTGTTGTTGTTAGGTGCCATGGAGTCAGTGTCCAACTCATAGTGACCATGCGTACAACAGGTAAAACAGTATTGTTAGTGCTTCTCTGCTATTCAGAGGGATTTCAATGGCTTATTATTTTTTGGGAGTGGGCTGCTGGGTCCTTCTCACAAGCCTACAGTACCTGGTGTTCCCAGGTGGCCTCCCATCCAAGTACTAACCAGGCCTTTCCCTGCTTAGCTTCCGAGATCTGACAGGATTAGACACCACAGTGGTAAGGCTGCAGGCTACAGGAATGCTACGCTATCAGAACTACTGTCAAGGCCCTACTCTATTTGCTGGGTATCCTAGAAATTCTCTCTCCTACAGAAGCATCTCAGTAGCTTTAGCATGTTCTGTTATAGATCTTAACTATTACATTCTGAAAATATTCCTTTGTTAGATTTCTTAAGATTAATTTTCCTTGTTTGTGGGGTTTTATATCTCTGATGTAGTCTCAAAGATGTGAATGAAATTACCTTACATATTCAAACCTAATCCATACCCTTTAAATAGTTTTAGAGGGCTACAAAATCAGATCCCCCACATGTCTGTCAGTTTGCCATACTGTGGGGCTTACATGTTGCTGTGATACTGAGAGCTATGCAACTTGGATTACAGATACCAGCAGGGTCACCCATGGTGGACAGATTTCAGCTGAGCTTCCAGACTAACACTGACTAGGGAAAAGGACATGATGAACCCACTCCTGAAACAATTAAACATTGACAACCCTGTGATTAGCAGAGAAACACTGTTAGATATAGTGCTGGAAAATGAGCCCCCAGGTTGGAAGGCACTTAAAAGGCAACTGGGGAAGAGTTGCCTCCTCAAACTAGAGTTGACCTTAACGACAGGAATGGAGTAAAGCCCCAGGGACCTTCATCTGCAGATGTGGCATGACTCAAAATGAGAAGGAACAACTATAAACATCCCTTAATGAGTGGAACCTAGAATGTACATAGTAGGAATCTAGGAAAATTACAAATCATCAAAAGGGAAATGGAGTGCATACAAACATTGATATTTTAGGCATCAGTGGGCTAAAATTCACTGGCATGGGCCATTTTGAATAAGATAGCCCTGTGGTCTACTATGCCATGAATGATGGATCAAAGAAAAAAGGGGTTGCATTAATCATCAAAAAAGACGTCTCAAGATCTGTCCTGAAGTACAGTACTATCTGAAGTACTGAAGTACAGTACTATCAGTGTCCAATAGTATCCATACACCTACAAAGAAGGCCAGTTAATATGACTGTTACTCAAATTTATGCACTAACCACTATGGCCGCAAATGAAGATAGAGAAGATTTTTACTAGCTTCTGTAATCTGAAATAGATCAAACATACAATCAGGATGTACTGATATTTACTGGTGACTGGAATGTAAAAGTTGGAGTCAAAGAAGAAGGCTCAGTCACTGAAAAATATAGCCTTGGTGGCAGAAATGATCCTGGATATCACATGACAGAATTTTGTCAGACCAATGACCTTTTCATTGCAAAGACATCTGTTCACCAACATAAATGGTAACTATACACATGGAGTACACCAAATGGATCATAGAAGAACCAAATTGGTTACATATGTGGAAAGAGATGATGGAAAAGCTCAGTATAAAAAGTCAGAACAAGACCAGGTGCTGATTGTGGATCAGACCATCAATTGTTCATATGCAGGTTCAAACTGAAACTGAAGAAAATTAGAACAAGTGTACAAAAGCCAAGGTATGACCTTGAGTATATATCACCTGAGTTCAGGGACCACTGCAAGAACAGGTTTGATGCATTAGACACTAATGATCAAAGACCAGACAAGTTGTGGCATGACATCAAAGATATCATTCATGAGGAAAGAAAAACATTATTAAAAAGACAGGAATAAAAGAGAAGACCAAATTACAAGTCAGAAGAAACTCTGAAAATTGCCCTTGAATGACAAGCAGCTAAAGTAAAAGGAAGACATGACAAAGTTAAAAAACTAAACAGAAGATTTGAAAGGACAGATCAGGAAGACAAAATCAAATATTATATATGACATGTGCAAAGACCTGGAGATAGAAAACCAAAAGTGAATAACACGGTTTTTCTCAAGCTTAAAGAATTGAAGAAAAAATTCTCTCCTCAAATGGCAATAGTGAAAGATTCTACAGGGAAATTATTAAATGATCCAAGAAACAACAAAAGAAGAGGGAAATACACACAGACATTCTACCAAAAAGAATTGGTGGATAACCAACCATTTCACGAGGTTGCATATGATCAGGAACCAATGGTACTAAAGGCAGAAGTGGAACTTGCCTTGAAGGAATTGGTGTAACACAAGGCTCCAGGAATTCATGGACTACCAATAGAAATGTTTCAACAAACAGATGCATCACTGAAGGTGCTCAGTTGTTTATTCCAAGAGATTTGGAAAACAGCTACCTGGCTAACTGACTGGAAGGGATCCATCTTTGTACCTATTCCCAAGAAAGGGGATCCAACCAAATGTGGAAATTATCAAATGATGTTAATATCACACGCAAGCAGAATTTTGCTAAATATGATTCAAAAGCAACTTCAGCAGTTTATGGACAGGGAACTGCCAGAAAAACCAAACTAGATTCAGAAGAAGGTATGGAACCAGAACATCATTGCTGATGTCAGATGGATATTAGCCAAAAGCAGAGAATGCCAACAAGATGTCTACTATCTCTTACTGACTATGCAAAGGCATTTGACAGTGTGAATCACAACAAATTATGGATAACATTGTGAAGAGCAGGAATACCTTGTTGTTAGGTGCTGTTGAGTTGGTATCTAACTCATAGCGACCCTACATACAACAGGGGAAACACTATTGTCAGTGCTTCTCTGCTGTTCATAGGGTTTTCAATGGCAGATTGACTTTTGGGAGTGGGTTGCCAGGTCCATCTCCCAAGCCTACAGCACCTGGTGTTCCCAGGCGGTCTCCCATCCAAGGACTAACCAAGCCTGACCCTGCTTAGCTTCTGAGATCTGACAGGATCGGATGCCACAGTGCTATGGCTGCAGGCAGGAATACCTTAGCACTTACTTATACTCGTGAGGAATCTGAACATGGACCAGGAGCCAGTTATTCAAACAGAACAAGGAAACACTGCTTGTTTTAAAGTGAAGAAAGGTGCGTCCGGGCTGTTTCCTTTCACTGTACCTCCTCAGTCTCTATGCTAAGCAAATAATCCGAGAAGCTGGACTTTGTGAAGAAGAACGTGGCATCAGGAGTTGAGGAAGACTCATTAACAACCTGCATTATGCAGATGACACAACTCTACTTGCTGAAAGTGAAGAAGATTTGAAACATTTACTGATGAAGACCAAAGAACACAGCCTTCAGTATGGATTGCACCTCATCATCTATAAAACAAAAATCCTTACAACTGGGTCAGTATGCAGCTTCATGATAAATGGAGAAGAGATTGAGGTTGTCCAAGATTTTGCTTTACTTGATTCTACAATCAACACCCAAAGAAATAGCAGTCAAGAACTCAAAAGATGCATTGCATTGGGAAAAGCTGTTGCCAAAGACCTCTTTAAAGTGTTCAGTAAAGATGTCACATTGAAGATGAAGGTGCACCTGGCTCATGCCATGGTATTTTCTGTCACATCATATGGTTGTGAAAGCTGGACACTGAATAAGGGATACAGGAAAAGTGATGCTTTTGAATTATGGCACTGGAGAAAAATATTGACTATACCATGGACTGCCAAGAGAACCAGGAGATCTGTCCTAGAGGAAGTGCAACCAGGGTGTTCCTTGGAAGCAAGGATGGCTAGACTGTGTCTTATGTGTTTTGGACATGTTATCAGGAGGGACCAATCCCTGTAGAAGGACATCATGTCTGGGAAAGTAGCAGGTCAACGAAAAAAAAGGAAAACTTTCAACCAGATGGATTGACACAATCACCACAATAGTAGGCTTAGCCATAAAAAATACCATGTGCCAGGCACACAGTTGAGGAGCATTTCATTCTGTTGTACCCAGGGTTGCTATGAGTCAGACCCAAATTTTTTTTTTTTTTTTTTTTTCAGTACTGGGTGTTGGACCCAGGGCCTTGCGCTTGCATGCTCTGCAAGTACTGGTTTGAGACAGGGTCTCGCTAAATTACACAGACTGCCTCTGGTCTTGAACTTGCGATCCTCCGATCCTCCCGCCTCCGCCTCCCAAGCCTCTGGGATTATAGGCATGCGCCACCGCGCCCGGCAAGTCCGACCCAATTTGATGACACCTAACAACAACAAAAAATCTGATGCAGATTAAAATTGGGTGTGGATTCTCAATGGTCGCAAATCCAATCCTCACCTGATTCTAATCCCCATCTAATTTTGTAGCCCTCTAAAACTATTGAAAGGGTACAGATTAGATTTAAGAATATACAGTACCTCTTAGCACTTGTAAAGATATACAGAGGGTGCCAAAAAATGTATACACATTTTAAGTATTAAAATTGTAATAAATATTGATAACAAAAGATGAACACAAGTCACATTTGACTTCTGCAATTACAAGAGGTGCTCAAAGTGATTACTATCATAATTCAGTCTTCAAAATTAATACATAGATAACATCTCTTAAAATGTATGTACACTTTTATGGCATCCTGGTATAGTTCACCTACTCTCCTTTCAATCTTTTGTCCTTCATAAGAGAAAGATAAAATACCATTTTCATCAAAAAAAAAATTCTTGAAGCAAAACCTTGGCCCGCTTACCTTTACAAGTCATCTCTTTTTTTAGCATCATTGCTTCCTGTTCAATTCCCAGAATTAACCTATCTAAAAAATTTTCTATTTTTCAAAAAAAAA